>PVHP010037789.1:0-17175 GCA_004024765.1 Zapus hudsonius
CTCAACATTAAATATAAGAAATTTAAGAAGACATCTTCTATTTTTATACTAGTTGTAGTTACTGAATGTTGCCAATAGCACATGGCCATAAATGTATAAATCACAATTTATAGTTTTTATAAACTATTCATATAGATATTTATAGTAGTATTGGAAAAAGTTCTAGGGAGGGAACTTAATAGATGATCTTCCTCAGCCTTCATCAAACAAGAAGGCCCTGCAACTTGCACCTGAAATTCCTGACTAGAAATTTAATGCACTTTCCATTCAATTTTATCATATAAATCAACCCAAGACTGGATTCCCTTAATAAATAATTTCCATTTCCAGTGCCATGGCTTTGACAGGTAAGTTTCTTCAGATAGGTATCCATTATTCAAATATTAATTCAAATGTGTTATGCATATGTGAAGGAATTGGAAAAGAGTCATAAAGATATACAAATCTGCTCAAAATCTTCTATTAGGGGCACAGTGGTATCTCAGTTACTTATATCAAATGGTTTTCAATTCAAAATTGTGTTCTGATGCTTGAATAATTTAAATTTATTTTAAGGTGACTTGTGATGTGCATATCCACTATTATTCTTCTACTTTACTTACACTCCACTTTGTTGCTTTGTTTTGATCAAAATAATTTTCTCTCCGAAGCTCATCATTATGTTGATTCTGAACTTCCCACTATATGAAGCAGGCACTCTGGTAGAAATGTCACTAAGCACCATAGTGATTTAATGAGTGCAAAGTGAAGGAAATATATTCCTCAAAGACCCATCCAGAATTTCACCTGCTATTTCCCTCACTGTCATATATCCAACACACATCTGTGACTTCTCTGCATGGATCAGAGCAATTGGAATGCTATTACACAAAGAGGCTTTGCTGTTGCATGTGTTATCTATGGGCAGTCTTAGCCCAACTGTACATGTACGGGTTTCCTGCACCCAGTCAAATATGGTGGTTTTCATAGACTAAGGCTTGTACTAATCTGTGAGGTAGAATTTTCAGCATGAAAACACATGCTCGGTTTTTATAAATCTGAAGTTAATGCCTAAAGGTGGTCATAGTAATTTAAAATTATGACTCAGGCTATGTTCACAGATAGATTGTCCCCTCACTGGCAAAAACAAAAGAGAAAAAAAAATGATTTATCAAGTCTATGCTTCCTGTGAGATAACTGTGCTAAGCCCCACACTTCTTGATAATTACCATATATAACAATAAGGGGTGGAGAGGGTCCTCTGCAGGATGTCACATAAGTTTCAGCAAAGTCACAAGACTGTTCAGTTTTCTGATCTCTACTAAGATTTGCAGACCCTTGCTCAGTGGCTGGTTGACAACTATGGAAATACCGAAGCTCTTCTGTAAATTAACATAATCATTTTTTTCTTCAGTCTGGAGATCCCTGTTTGATCGGTTGATTGATTGAGACAGGAACTCGGTATGTTTATTATCCAGGCTGTTCATGGACTATCTCCCCGGCTACCTCAGTTTCCCAAGTGTGTCGATTATATGAATGTGCCCACATGTGCATTCTTTTCAGTGCTACTGATTTTTTGTATCATCTCTTCTTATAGCCAGTCTATACCAGTCTATAATTCTTCCTATGCCAGATTCAAGTTATTTTCACATTATGACTCACTATGTATAGTGACCACAAGGAATATCTCTTCTTTGACAGCATTATTTTTAAAAATTATTTTAAAATTTAAAATTCAGGTTCATCACTAGTTTCATCTGTTTCACCTTGAATATTTAATCCTGAAGTTTCTGGTCAATCGGCCCCACTTGCTGAGTGTTAATAACAGTATAATTCTTCCTCAATGTGCCAGATATTAAGCAAGGGAAAGGAAAATCATAGGACATGTAAAAGAAGAATTTCAATCATGGCCTTCAGAGAGCTAAGTTCCAATAAGTGCTTAAGTAGGGAGATATTTAGTAAGACAGATTACAACAGAGAACATACTTTAAGCCAAGGCTAGTTTTTTATCTCCCGGATCTACAAAGTTAACATATTTTTGCTTGCATAAAATAAAAAAAAATAAATTTTATTTAATTAGTACTACTAATTCATCCAGTCCATTAAGGCATAAAATGTTTGTCTCTGAACCATTCTTGATGTTAAGGAAAATAAGAGAGAGAGAGAGGAAGATCTAAAACGTATCTTGTTATTTATAACGAACAATTCAAAAGAAGGTTTCAATAATCAAATTAGATAATGTCCATGTTACATTAATATTCCCCACAGCTTGACTAAATTTTAGGTGGGTTTCCTTCTGAATATAAACTAATTACTTAAAAAAGGAAACTTTTTTTTTTTCAAAATATTTTAAACTGAAGTTGGTTTGTGAAGGAGATACAGCAGGGTCTAATTTTGAAAAAAAAACTTATTTTAAGGACTAGGGCAGGGATAATTCATGTAGAGTAGGGATTTATATCTGTATTATCTGATCCCAGAGAATAGTTCCAAGACTATCATGTACAAGTCAAAATAAAAAATGGTTCAGTTCAGTAGAAAGAAAACTTTCCAAGTCTGAAATGTTCAAAGAAGGAATATCTGGTAGACTTGGAAGGTAATGAGCTCACTGTCAAGGGACAGGAAGAGAGTGGCTTAGGAAGTCTTGTTTGAAATACAGAAGACATATTTCAAACACCACACATGGGTGTGGGAAGAAAACAGAAAGATTTTCTTTAGAGTTTTGAATATTTTCCTACCTTTTGGAACCCATACATGTATGAACTTGTGCGACTGATAAGAACAGAGAAAAAAATATTCTTAGTCTCGTGTGAAATGTTAATTAGTTTGTTATAGACAAACACAAAAATATCTCCTCCCTTAAAAAAAGTATAAGCATTTTATTTACAGGTCACTATGGGCCAAATAACCCCTGTTAATAACCTATAGTCCCTACAAGCATCTCAAAACTTTTTTTTTCTGCTGCTGCTGCATTCATTGTAATCGTTAATGGTCCTTTAAGCAGAAAGTGCTGTACAGCAAAATTCTTTTCTTCACATTGTCTTCTTAACTGTATCTTTCACCTCTGAGCTAGATTAGTCAATATATCACAAGAAACATAAAGAAGACCAGTGACCTTACGGAATTCAGAAATGGTGGAGCCTTGATTCTCAAAATAGATTAAAAATAGAATGACTTCAGTTGACCCTGTGGAATAATTCCTCTGGGACCAACAGACAGTGAGTTGTAGAGTGATTTCTATAAGAAAGATGTAAATTGCCACACTGTGCAGAGAACTTTCCTAAAGCATATAACATGTCCTTACAAAATGCAAAGTAACTTCACACTTTATCAAACATCCGAGTTTCAATACAGATAGCAATATTACTCTGAATAGACACTGTATAATTCTAATGTAATATGCAAATATTGGCAACCTTATTTTGATATTAACAGGACTATTTTTTTCATGTAAAGCTAGTTACCCAGCTAGTTTTTGAAAAGGCAGCTTTCTCTAAAAAATATATGAAACATGTTCTTTTACAAATTACACTTAGGGATAACATTTAACGTGATGGCCTTGAGATATGAGAGATGGACTGGTCCTCATGGGCTTTCTCTTGTAGCAATAGCTGGCCAAAATCTTGCTCAGCAGCTGAGGTTGACCTTGAACCCATAATCCTTCTGCTTCCACCTCCAGTGTGTTTTGGAATTATAGACACCTGCCACCATGACTAAGGAGAAGTAAATCCTCTCATGATTGAGATTAGTACCCTAGTAAAGGTTGATCTCATTAGTTCAACCTGGGCACAGTAGAAAATTTTAAATTAGAAACAGCTGGGGCCTTATTTTTTTTTTGTCGAAGCAACCTCTAGAAATGTGAACAGTATGTTTCCGTTACTTACAAACTACCAAAACTATTTTTGTTATAGCATCTCATACACATAAAACAACTTCCTACCAACATAAAAAGAAAACTCATCTATTTTACAGTTCTTCTTATGCATTGATCAAAATATATATAGAAAGGAATTTCTAAACTTATGAATTGTTAAAATAAATAAAGGAAGTGTATAGTAAGGACAAATAAGTCGGGATTCTACTGTCCATAAAAATGACATTAATAATGATAAGTCTTGCCAGCTACTAAGCAATTCCAAATCAAGTCAACATTTGTCTGAAAAGTTTATTTTTATTCTTCAGGTAACAACTTGAATCATTGACTTTATAGGTTTTATAATCCTTATTTCTTGCACTTCCCACTTTCTCTGGTATTAGATCATCTTAGTCGAGTTAGTTACAACCTGATTTTTCTTGGGGTTACAAACCTTCTTTTCCTTATATAATTATTTTGTTCAAAGTAAAGGACGTACTAGAAGTGGTTTTGTTGAAAATGTCCTAAAATCTAAGAATTATCATTGTTTCCATGCCAGTGCATACCAAAGAGGGAAAAGCTATAAGAGAACCTAAATGACCAGTCTTAAAAGCACATAATTGAACTACATAATTTTCTCTTGTTTGTTTAACAGTTAGGCTTCCAAAGATTGATATAATAGCATTCTCTGTATGACTTCCCAGAAACATAATAACTCAGAAAGCATTTGAAAGCTGCATCCTATTATAGCTATGAATTAAAATATGAGAGAAGTTTTAATTCATTGTACAGTATCAAAACTATTACTAGGGCTGGAGAGATGGCTCAGCGGTTAAGGCACTTGCCTGTGAAGCAGAGGGACCTGAGTTCAAATCCCAAGTACGCACATAAAGCCAGATGCACAAGGGAGTGCACCCATTCTCTTCTCTCTGTCTCTTTCTCTTACTTTCTTAAATAAATAATATAAAATATTTAAAATAATCTTTTACCAAAATATTCTTAACATGAAATCTGCTAGAAGAATTTTGTTTTTTTTTTTTCTTTTAAGAAGGCTACAGAGCACCATAAATTAGATGAGGTGTATATTTGTATCAATCTGACAAATGTTTAATCGCGATTTAGTAAAACACTCTATGTCTGAAATTTAGTTCTGAAAGGTATGCTACTATCCTGAAAGTAGTTTCCCCTTGTCGTCATGGTAAATTCCTCTAGAGTTAAATCTAATAGCCTTTCATATGTAGAGAGATGTGGAAACTGGTCCCTGACAGATTGGCTGGTGAAATCGAAGAAATGGAATGAGCTTTGAAGAGATGCAAAAAAAAAAAAAATTCCTAAAAGTTTATTTTGAATGAAAAACTGGGTCAACTTATCAGAATGGTCATTTTCATCATTATTAGTTTTTGTATAATTAAAACAATTTAAGGCAAAGAGAAACCTGTGCCGTCCAATTGGCATTAGAATTAAAATATCTCTCTGACTCTCATGCATGTGAACAGTTGGTCCCCTGCTGTTCTGGAACCTCACTGCCTTGCTGGAAGGCAGTTGGTCATCTGTGTTGTCTTGAGGCTTTGGCATTCAGCGACATTTTCTTTATTTTCTGTTTACTGCCTGCCACTGTGACTTTTTAATCACAGTGTCATGGAAAAATAAATAAATTAATTAATTAAAAAAAAAAAAAACATTTTCCTGGGTTGACTCAAACACACATCTTTTATGCACACAAAGGGCACAAATGACCTAATAACTATAAAGGACCATTATATATCAAAACCAGTTTTCTGAACCAATAAGTGAGGGGTTGTTTACAGGAGAAATAGATGACAGAAGCACAGTTATACCATGAAAAGTCTCATTCCAACCCAGATGATGACCTCCCCATCTCTGCTTCAACTCCAAAGTGGCTTAACTCAACAGAAAGCCCAGCTCAGCATAGGTGTGAACTCATGAAAGATATGTCTCTGGAGCACACTGCACCACTTGCAGGCAGCTTCATGAGAGCATCTCTCATCCCCAAGCAGTTTTCCCCCTTATGTAGCCTCAGAGTGGTGTCTTGTAACCGTTTCCCACACTTTTTGACTTCCTAAGTCTCTGGAATTTCCTTTTTTCACTGCTCTCCCAGGAAGGGATGTTTGCTTCTAGCTAACATGACTTTCTGAATCCACTAAGCCTCCTTTCTGTCTTCAATTTGGAAAATATCTGCTACACAACACACAGAGTTTAAACTACAAATAGTAAGTAATCACATCTACAGAAAACTCCTGAAATGGATAAGACCTTACATGAATGTTTTTTTTTCTAGCAAATGCTGGGAAAATTCCACCTGGAGGCATCCAGATGAAGTAAACACATTCACATCGATTTGTCTGTGGGTAAAGATGAATGTCATGAATGCATCCATATTTTTACATTTCATAAATACCTGTTAACAGGCAGATTCTACTTATTGAAACATATTAGCTGGCAATGAAAATTGCAGGGCCTTGAATGTTTACTTAGTTGTATCCTAGACTCTGATCAACAAAGATGAACTCTTTTAAATTCCAGAGAAATGTTCAAGAATGGTTTGCTTTGTGTATAAAAAGAGTGAAGAAGTGTTGATAATCTTTTTGTTTTGTTTTTTAATCTATTTATTTTTGAGGTAGAGTTTCACTCTAGCCCAGGCTGACCTGGAATTTACACTGTAATCCAATGCAGGTCTCAAATTCCCATTGATCCTCCTACCTCTGCCTCCCCAGTGCGGAGATTAATGGAATGCACCACCATGCCTGGCTTATTCTTTTCAAAATAACTCAGTATCTAGACAAATGCTGTTGCTTCTTTGAATAATTCCCTGTATATTCTTGTTTTCTAATAGTCTACCATATCTGGATAAAAGACTTAAAACTCATTCTCCTTAACTCAGGGAACTGAGTGGAAGAGGGGGAAGAAAGATTGTAAGAGCCATGGTGGGGGAGATTACCCAGAGACATTACCCCCCTCAGCTACAATTCATAAAGGGTGGGGCAAACTTGATGCCTTCTGTGCTATCCATAACCCCTTGCCACATTCATTGATTCAGTGTGTCCACCGAGGAGGATTCCCAGTGGATTGGGGACAGGGAGGAGGGAAATGGGAGTATCAGCACAATATTTGCTCAATCAATGTATCTAAATTTGGACAATAAAGATGGATGCAACGTGAGAGCTGTGGCCCATCTACCCCTACCAACCCACCTTAGGCCGATGACCCAGATCCTGGCGAGGAGCCACCACAGTCATATCCTGGAGGATCCATAGGGAACCCAGCAGACAATGACAGATGAACAAGGGACCTATAACCACAGTCATTCAATCAACACAGGATAGGCCAATGAGACAGAAACCAAGGATTTTCGACACAAAGACCCCTAAACTCGCAACATTAAAGCAGCCTTATTACTCACTCACCCACCACGACTCAGGGAACTGAGCGGAAGAGGGGGTGGAAAGATTATGAGAGCCGTGGTGGGGGAGATGGTCCAGAGGCATGGCACCCATCAGTAACAACACACTTGGGCCAGGAAGACCGGGCTGAGTACTAGGATATCCAGTATCCCTTGCCACAAGGACTAATACAGACAGCCCATGAAGGAGGATATCCAACTGATCAGGGAGGGGGAGGGGAGGAATTGGGGAATTTGGATAACAACTCATGGTTTGCCCACTAAATAATGTAACTCATTATGGACAATAAATTTATATTTAAAAAATATTTTAAAAAAGAAAGCTTATGGAAGACATACAGATAGGTAGCTTTGCTATCAAGTGGTAACCCAGGCTAAGATCCAGTAGTTCATTGAGGTCATAATGTTTATAAAAATCAGCAAACCTATCTTGGAACTGCAAATATTGCCAGTGATTTAAATCATCCATCTTTATACTATGTTCACAACTAATCCGTAACAAAACAATAAGTCCTAAGGCCGGGCACTATTATCTCTTATTCTTTCATAAAACTAGCACCTAGGAAATCTTTGATTTGAATGGCCATCAGTGGAAGAAGAAAGCAGAATTGGGAATTGGGTTTTTAAACTTTGTTTTCATTGCTTATATTTCCTATAATTCAAAGATTTTGTCATCTGTAAGGGCCTTCTGTCCACATCACATTACTGCATATTCTGTCTGCTACATTTATTGTGACACTACTGTGTCCTAGAGGATGCTCTGTCCTGGAAAGAATAAGTTTGGATGGAAGAATCAGAGCAGGAAAGGACAAAATACTTAGAGATAAAACACATTGTTATAATAAAATATCATGAAAGTAATTGGGGACTTCAATGAAAGACTAATCAATTCTTCAAACAGTGAAGAGAATTAAAGAGAATGAATGTAAATAATATTTGGACCCCAACTTCTTAAAATGTAGGTTGCAATACTTTATGAGGTCATATTATTGGGAGGTCACAAAAGGTTTGGTAACAGTAAAAGTTTTCAGTGCTTTCATTTTTAAATATTTTATTTATTTATATATTTATTTATGAGAGAGAGAGAGAGAGAGAGAGAGAGAGAGAGAGAGAGAATGGGCACGCCAGAACTTGACATATGTGCCATCTTGTGCAACTGGCTTTATGTGGGTACTGGGGAATCAAACTCAGATCCTTCTACTTTGCAGGCAAATGCCTTAAACACTAAACCATCTCTACAGCCCCCTTAGTGGTTTTAATGATCAACAATCAAATCAAAATCAAACACATAATGAATCAATAGTGTTTCTAGAGGCATTGAATTACTACACTGCAGCCTTGGGTCTGAACACACAGTATACACACTTTTTAATGTACATGCTATCGTGTACACAGCACCAACACTAATGGACACTGACTCAAACATCTGGGCTTAGACACAAGCTTATTCTATATTATATATTGTGATTTGTTTTCTCCTCCTACAAATGATCTTCTCTAACAGAAATATACCAGCTTAATTATAGAAAACAAAGACTTTAAATATTTTCCTATCATTCCTCAGCATGTATTAAGTTAGTGAATCTTGAGGTTGTATTGGGAAAGAATGTTTGATTTTAATAATTGGTGTTTGAATAGCTGATTTGAGTTTAATAAAACTCATTGAATAAATTTTAGTTTGGGATTAGGAAAGAATTTCCAACATTTCTGAAATGGCCCTAACCATACTTCTGACATTTTAAACTATTTATATAACCAAAGAGGCATTCTCATTATTAATGATTACGAATGCAAAATTTCAATCAAGTCTGAAAACTAGTGAAAATTCTCTATGGCCTGCAATATCAAATGTTCATCTAATACTGACTTCTGTAAGTAAAAATAAACAAGCACATCCAACACAACTAGTATTAAAATTTGCTTTTGTCTTCTTTCTTTTCTGTTTAATGTTTAGAGAGACTTTATTAGATCAAGAGAAGAAAAGAAGAAAAAGGAAGTACAGAGAGCCCCTGCTCTGAAGCAGGCTAGAGCGTGTAAATCACTGCTTTTTTTTAAAAAAAAATTATATTTTTGATATATTTGCAAGCAGAAAGAGAGAGAGAGAGAGGGAGAGAGAGAGAGAGAGAATGGGCATGGCAGGGCCTCCAGCCACTGCAAATGAACTCCAGATGCATGCGCCACTTTATGCATCTGGCTTTATATAGGTACTCAGTAATCTAACTTGGGTCATTAGACTTTGCAGGCAAGTGCCTTATCTATAAAGCTATCTCTCAGGTCCCCTGCTTTTGTCTTTTATAAAGACTAAAATTATATGTATACCAAAGAGTTTTATTTTAAAATAAAAATGTTTATTATTTCTTACCAGTAAATGATCTACCTATTTAGTATTGCTATATATTAGGGCCATGTAAAAACTTGCTTTAGTGAGCTCTCATTTAGACAATGTGAAAAGTTGTGTTGAGTTCTAGAAAGCAATTTCATTCATGGAAGTAGTTGGAGAAGAGCTTAGATGCTTCACAACTAAGAAAAGAATGGAATGTGCAGAAGCCCACAACAGGATGGAGGCAACTCAGATTCTTGAGAGAATCTTCCATGATAAACAATATTAACATCAGCATGCTTTCTGAAATTCTCCAAAGTGTCTGATACCTTTGCTAACATCTTATGTAGAAAACTTTATGGATAATATTTCGATTATCTTTAATTTGCTATCACAGAGCAACAGTCCAAAAGCAGCTTGTGGGAGGAATGGGTTTTTATTGGTTCCTTGAGAGCAGGGGAAAACATGACATCAGCAGAAGCTAGAATTCACCTTGTGGCCAATATCACCAGGATAACAGCAAACCTAGAGCATGCCAGACACTGGCAAGGGGAAGTCGGCTGTAATGTCTGTGGTATTTGGAATGGAATTCCCGGGAGTTTAAGTTTGTAACTAGGTGTCTGTCGTAGTCAGTCACACTTTGCTGGGATGAATCTCCAAACCAGGCAATTTGGGGAGGAAAGTATTTATTGAAGTAACAGAACCAGGGGAAGTTAAGGAAAAAGGCTGGCTCCTTTCACAATACAAGCAGAGAGAGAGAGAGACAGAAGCCCACCACCAGCACCTCAAGCAAGCACACTCCAAACTAGCAAACAAGAGGAACTCCAGGCTTGAGCTCAGACTGCTTTTTGCATATGTAAAGCTAGAATTCCAGACCCACCCCAGAAACACCTTAGGGCTGAACCCTAGGATCTGGCCAAGGTGACACACCTCCTCCAGCCAGAACTGACTGGAGATAATTAACAATTTAATAAACACAATTATAATAAATTCTATTGCTGGACATTTATTCAAACTAGCGCAGTGTCATAGTGGGGAGATCCTATGATCTCTGTTACTGGGGACAGTTCTGTAATTCCAGTTTAAGGTATGCAGAGAGTCCTCTAAGCTCTGCCTATGGTTCTCTGCTAGTTAGAGGCTTGAGGATGCTTGCTTACTGTTTAGGGCAGCTAGAGTTGTCAAGAGTCTCCCTTGTCTTTTCTCTACCTTAATTTTTTGACACAAGGACACTCACTGAACCTATAACTAGATAATTGGGCTAGATCATCTAGTCAATAAATCCCCAGCACTGGGAATACAGGAACATGTCACTACACCATGCTTTTATGTAAGGACTGGGGAATCTGAACTCAGGTACCCATCCTCATGTTGCAAACATCTCTCCAGCTTCCTCACTCTTTTTTCAATATATCATCTTGATGATGAAAATGGTTGGCCCTCCAGGTTTGCCTCATTTGATTTCTTTTACTGATGTCTTTGTCAAATCTATACATTATCAATTTCTGAAATTACTATGTAAAGTCCTGCATACTATAAATAATTCTTTACAGATGCTTGTGTTCATATTTATATAAGTGACCCAACAGCATGTATTTTGAATGAACAGTATTACAATGGTCATCACTGGCAATATCTTAGCTGAAATATTCTGGTTAAAAAAATCAAATATCTCTTGTAAGGAATTTGGTGATATACATGGTGATTCAGGCCTTGGATTACTAAACTCCATAAATGCAGAAGAGTAAACACAGTTTCATTACTTGTTCCTCTGTTTTTTTTCTGCCAAATACCAGAGACATGAAACATCACTTCCCTCTGATTTTCCAAGACTGGCTCAGAATCAGAGCAGAAGCCAATTACTACCATACTGTACTTTACAAAGTTCAAAAACAATAACCAAATTAAGATATTAGGAAAATTGAAAGAAATGAGAATATAATTTTATTTATGTGATTTCAATAAAAATTCTACAACAAGGGCTGGAGAGATGGTTTAGGGGTTAAGGCACTTGCCTTCAGTGCCTAAGACCCCAAGTTCAATTCCCCAGGACCCACATAAGCCAGACCCACAAACTGGTGGCCCTGGTGCTCTTTTTCTCTCTCTCTCTGCCTCTCTGTCTGTCTCTTTCTCTTTCTCTCTCTCTCTCTCTCTCTATATATATATATATATATATATATATCTGCTTAATAAAGAAAAAAAATTAAAAATCCTTTAAAAAATTCTACAACATTACAACATGTTCTCTATGATTGTTAAATTTGATCATCAACTTTATTATGAAAATCTCCAAGCTTTAGTGAGACACATCATTGAGCATTTGTGTGTGTGTGTGTGTGTGTGTGTGTGTGTGTGTGTGTGTGTGTGACTATTTACAGAGAGCATCAACTGAGTGGAGAATACTCAACCTGGATATGAGCAGCAACATCTCACAGGTTTGGGGTCAGGCTTCAATGGAAAAGGAAAGAGAAAAAAGGCAGATGAGCACAAATCCCTCTAAACCCCATTCTTTATTTCCTGGCTTGCTGAACTGTAAGCAAACCACAGCATCTGGTTCCTAACACGAGGCCATGACCCTGATCGTAACCACCCTGCCTTCCTCACAACCACAGACTCTATCCTCCAACTGTGAGTCAAGATGCAAAGTTATGTAGTTTCTCATCATATTTTTTGGTGACAACCATGGGAGAGGAAGGTAGTGAGTCTCTGACAGAATTCTTTTCCTAGGTTTCCTGATAGAGGAATCAAATCTCATTTTTGTAAGGATCTAAGCACCACTACTATTATTTCTGTGTCTAAAAATATCTAATTACTTATAAAATGTGAAACTTTCTATATCTCTTAGCATAATTTTGGGGGGAATGTTTGCATGGTGTAGGCATTTTATGCATGTTTTTTATTCTAAATATGTATTTGTCTGTGGCTCTCCATTTATTGTGGGTAGACATCTCAGAGGATGTTTGATTTCTTGAGTAACTTAAATGAGGGAACACACTGATTTTTTTCTTACTTATTTAATTAATATTGGTAGCAAATTAACTCACTACTATGAACAAGGAGTAAACAGAATGGCAGGTCCATTTCATGGACTGTCATTTAGGAATTCCAAGTAAGAGAGTGGATACATGGTGAATACCTTCTGAGAAGGCACTCAGTGGGCTGGCTTTTATTTATGCTTCTGTGTGACTTTTTCCTTTGGCTGTAGAGTAAATTCAGTGAAACACTATTTTAAAAATATTTTATTTATTCATTTTCAAGCAGAGAGATACAGAGAGAGAGAGAGAGAAAAGAGAGAGAGAGAGAGAGTACACCAGGGCCACCACCATGTGGGTCTGGTTTATGTGGGACCAGGGGAATTGAACCCGGGGCCTTAGGAACTAGAAGCAAGTGCCTAAACTGCTGAGCCATCTCTCCAGCCTGAGTGAAACACTTTTAATGAGTAAATTATGGCAGAAATTTTGATACATCACAGTGATTTACAAAAAAAAAATAGATGGGGCTTCTATTTTTCTCTCTTCCTTTCTCTATGTCTCTGTTGCCTGTTTCTCAGAAACAACTTTGTGATCAGCTATAAGCAGAGATCTAAATGATCTGAAAATGATATGTTCCCATAGTCAAAGAATTGGGAAAAATGATCAGTAGTTATATATCCATGTGAGTTTGACATGGTATGTTCTGAATGAGCAGAGAGCTACCTGATTGATTTTGTGAGCAAGATCTCCCCAGGAGAGATTTGCATTGATTGTAGCCCTGAACAACAACATGACAACTAAGAGTGAGTAAAAAAGGCCTAAGTAAGTTACAATTTGATTTTCATCCCCAGAAATATAACACAACAAATGTTTTAATTTTGGAGCAAAGTTTACACAGTCTGGAGATTTTATGTGACCAACAGTGATCCATGGATATGTGCGTTGATATGGATCCAGCTTTGTGTACATACATAGAAACACTCTTTACATCAGAGGGATTTTCTTTTTTCTACTATTTCAGGAGTAGAAGAATTGTTCTTTTTGTGATATTTGCAAGTTGTATTCAATTTAAAACTTACGGTAATGAAATGGAAACAACTAGAAGCATCGTTCTTGAAGGGAAAAACTAAAGTGGAGTTTGAAGTGATGTTTGATATTTTAATGACATTGTCTTCTAAATAGAGAATCTGAATTCTATAGGTGACTTTCTAATTCCATGGGTGTTTCAACCAAGTAAAGGAGACAGGAAAAAAAATCTTCCATTGGGCAAAGAAAACTTAATGTTAAATAGATACAGGAAGAGTACTCTCACCAGGCGCCAAGAAAAGAGATTATTTCTGTGCATTCTAATAACATACAAGATGTGAAAATATTTCATGTTAGACAAATGTCAAAACAAAGCATAAAGGTAAAGAAATAAACCCACAACCAGGAAAATGCACTGTTGAAATACAATATGAATTATGAAGAAATGTGTATTAATCTAGATTTATAACTGTCTCTGATCTCTGCAATATTCTGAGTTCATCATATTAATCCTACAAGAACACATTCAAGAAAAGGCAGTACAGAAATGCACAACATCAATTATATTTTTAGTCTATGTATCATAAACATAAATTAAACTGCATAGTATATGTTGGAGAATATTTTCCTAAAGACTTTTATGTGTGCAAGCAAATGATATTTCCATCATATTGTTCTTGTAACAAACATAGGTGCAAAGATTGCATTGATAATTATGATCCTGATGTGTGTGTGTGTGTGTGTGTGTGTGTGCATGTGCACTTGGTTGTGTTACCTAAGCTTGTAGTCATAGGATATTTGGAAAACAAACAGAAATAACAATCACAAAATTACAAATTTTTGGAACATATTTCTCTTATATCTAACATGCTTATACATTAGTTTAAAGCATGTATAAATAAAATGAAAGCATACTATGAAACAATTTTTGTTAACTGCATATTATTCTTTTAGGATAATATAGCGGTATTCTTTTTCTAGGTGCACTTAATGAAAAACAAAATCTAGAAAGAATAACAATAAAGAAAAATGCCAATATCATACTCAATATTTTATCATTGTTGCAAGAAAATGTAGCTCTTTATGTAAGCATTTATAGATAATTTTTAAGCCATCCAAAAAATGTCAAAGTGACAAAGGAAAAATAATACCAATCCTACAAGGAAAATGTACACCTTCTAAGTGCCCAGATCATTTATTTTGTTAAGGACATGACCATAAACCACTTCTGAAAGGTGAGAGAATATTGACCGGGGTGACTGATGTGGGGAGTGAGGCAAAGATGCCTTCAGTTGGCAAGCCTGGGAGATAAGACGTTAATCAATAATGAATCAAGTGAGATGACAACATATTTGCGGGATCCATTGGTTTTGTCAGGTGCTACTGGAATCCTTCAAAAGCTAATCAGATGAAACCAGCTCAAAACACTCCGAACACCTCAGCAGGCTTGGGAGCTGAATACATCGTTCTGCTGCCAAACCTATCATGTTCATCCAACAATTTTTTTTGATTGTTTGTTTGTTTTGTTTTTCTAGGTAGGGTCTCTCAGGAGCCCAGGCTGACTTGGAATTCACTACAAAGTCTCAGGCTAACCTTGAACTCACAGTGATCCTCCTACCTCTGTCTCCTAAATGCTGGGATTAAAAGCATCCCCAACCACATACCCGGCTTTAATCCACCTAGTTTTAAAGGAACACCTTCCCATACCAAAGAGGTGAAGATGTGAACAACCATTGGGAATGACTATTAAGTATTTTAAAGTACAAAGCCTTACTCCAACGTGACTTTAACCATAATACAGAATATCCAGCTGACTGGGGATGGGGAAGGGCGCCAACGGGGAAATGGGGATAACAACTCATGGTTGGCCCACTGAACAATGTAACTCATTATGAACAATAAAGAAAAAAAAAAGAAATCTTGTGTATCCTTGGATTAAGCAACCCCTGGTCAAGAATTTTCAAATTGAGGGTTAACCTTTCAATTATAGTTGGAACATCTTCTTAACCATTTACCTCATAAAATTAATGACCATATACTTATCTGTAATGACATGTGATTTTTTTCAGTCAATATTTATATAAACTAGTGATTGCCTTCATATATTATTTTCATTATATACAGCTGCTTTTGTGAAATTCTCTCAGTGATTTTTTAATTATTTTCTTAAATTTGGACTACTGTGCTAAATTCAAGATACTGTGAGAAATATTTTCAATAAAATAAAATAGCACGGTGCATTAATTGCAGTATTATACACAATTATTGTCAAAGTGACACATAGATAAGCCTTGATAATGAATAGAAACACATTAAGATATTATACCTACCAACTGCTTATTAAATACACTACTCTACACAACACAATGGGATGCATAAATATTTTTAAACAATATAGAAGTTCTAACTAGTGTTTTATGAGTAGTACCTATGAATGAAAATATCTCAATTTATAAGATTTTTGAATTCTACCAGTAAATACCTTGGAAAATTTGCATCTGCTTTTAAACTTCTCAAATTATTATTTATTGTAAGATTCTTAAGGAAATAAATTTAAGCTGTCTTCAAGTCAGATTTTTTTTTAAATCTCTCATTTCTGTATAGGTTGTTGCACCAAATTTCTGCATGTGTGACATAAGCATGTAAATGTCGTCAACTTCCACAGCCTATATGAGGACTCAGTATTAATCACTCTGTGACAAATTTAGATTCCTAGTGGGTCTTGTTATTATTTAGCTATTTTCTCTTCTTTTGCCTGGTGGTCTAGTTTACTGTGTATTTAACCTTTGGCCTTTCAATTCTAGCTTTTGTAATGGCCTTCAAGAAACGTCCCTTGTTGAAATTACCTCAACATACTGAATATGGGAATTCTTAAACAGACAAAAAGGAACAAATTCCAGGAAGGATGTAGCTAATGGAAAACTTTTATGCAGTTAGTTTGGGTGGGAATGTAAATTATTACAGCCAGTATAGCGACCAGCATCAGAATTACTCAAAGGTATTAAAAATAGAACTTCCACCAAGTCTAGCGATTACACTATTGCATGTAGACCCTCACATCTAAGGCATATCTGCCCTTGTGCATTTATAGCAGCACTATTCAGAGTAGTGAGATAGGGAATCACCCAAGATGCACGTTGATTGATAAAGACAATATGGCATATATACAAATAGGAATATTATCTTTCCATAAAGATGTGACATAAAATAACCCAGGCACAGACATACATTGTATGCTCTCATGCATATGTAGAAAAGAGTCAGCAACTTAAAAAGAAAGTGGAATAATGGTGACCAGAGGCTGTTTTGGGATCAGGTAGTCATGTTAGGTAAGAGGCTTCAAACACAGAAACCTGAATCTGTTCTGTTTACACAGTAGTGCAACAATCAATTCTGGAAACTATCAATGAGATATCTAAAAATTAAGAGTATGAAAGACCTCAATATTCAAGAAGATTCAAGTTTGAGGAGAAGAAAATGCCTATTGTCTAGATTTCATCATTATACATTATCAAATACAGCAAATTGTCATATTTTTTTAAATATTTTATTTATTAATTTTCAAGCAGAGAGAGAGAGAGAGAGAGAGAGAGAGAGAGAGAGAGAGAGA
>PVHP010037790.1:0-17241 GCA_004024765.1 Zapus hudsonius
GAGGTGATGTCCAGCCTGCCATCACAAAGCTTCCCCTCAAGACTGTAAGCCAAAATAAAAACTTTTCTCCCATCAGCTGCTTTGGTCCGTATTTGTCTCAGCAAAGAGAAAGTAACTATAACAACATTTGTCAAAATCCTTTCAGCTGGGCATGGTGAAGCATGCCTTTAATCCCAGTCCTGGGGTTGGAGGGGTGGCAGGGGCAGTGGAATCCCCTTGAATTCTAGATCACCCTGAGACTGCACAGTGAATGCCAGGTCAGCCTGGGCTAGAACTGTGATGGGTCAGGCAGCTCCATAGACACTTGTCCCTTGAGTGGGAGGTGTCTCTAGCCAGAGCCCAAACCTAGGTGCTAAAACTTATTGGTCAGGTATGAACCAATCAATGGTCTCCCTGCCCACCTAGGGCAGGAAATACTGACTGAACAGTTAATCTGCCCTCTCTTCCCCACATGGCAGTTTGGCAAACGGACCTCTGAATCTCCCATAGAAAGGTAAGGCCTTTCCCAACCCAGCCTAATGGCTGGGGTAGGGGACGGCACCAATTTTTTCCCTCATAAACCTCTCCTCATGATGGGAGCCCTCTGTTATCTTTTTTTCTTCTACTGCTTGTTTAGCTAAACAACATAAGTTCTGTTAAACTCTCCACATTTTCTCCCCACACTGGTGGCTGGATGTATTAGTCAGGGTTCTCTAGAGGAAACAGAGTTGATAGAATGGATTATAATAAAAGGGAATTTATTGGGATAGCTTACGACAGTCCAATAGTAGCAGTCTGTAGGCCCACAGGTAAGGAACCAGTAACTGTTCAGTTCACGTAGATGGATGTCTCAGCAGTCCCAGTCCAGCCCAGAAGGCCTGATGGATCCCTGGGGAGCGGCTGCTCTTCAGTCCAATATGTGAGGCCGAGGAAACTGGATTCTGATGTCCAGGAAGGGTAGGAGAGTAGGATGTGAGTGCAAGTCACAAACAAGCACCAGCAGCCGGGGGAGGAAGGAAGAGCGTCTCCTTCCCCCTAAGCTTCCTGATATTAGTCTCCTTCTGGAAGGCCCACCCAGGATTACTAGGGATTAGATCAAATTGACAAATTTAACCATCACAAGTCTTCTCCAAAATCCCAAAAGGAATTTGTCAATCCTTTCTGCAGGCAAGCTCAGAGACCTGCCCAAGATTATTATGGATTAGATCAAATTGACAAATTTAACCATCACACTGGAGAACTCTGTAACTCCCCATGTTCCCTTAAATAATAAAGTCTCCCACTATACCTTAATATCTTGTCTATGATTTTAATTCTTTAACTTTTTAGACAAGAATCTGGATACTCCTCAAATTTTGGGGTGCATTAGAATTTTGTTGGGCATTATCTAAATTCTAACCCTCAGCTCACCCGTTACAGATTGGTGCATTGTCTGGGAATACAATATTCCAGAAAATCTTATAATTCTTTATTTCAATTTTCATAGCTATTTGGGAACAAAAACAACAACAACAAAAAACATGCAGCCTCTTTGGTGTACTCAGCATGTAACCACCTTCATGGGACCATGCGAGTGACCCAGGCAGCCCCTGAATGGGACACCAAGGACAGAAATGTCCCACTGCAGGTGGAGTGACCTTAGACATCCAGGCACTATGCTGAGCTGCCCTGGGACACAAGCCACTGCAGGTGCTGTGGATCAGAACCTTCTGAGCTAAGCAGGCTGTAGGCTGATGGTACCCAGTGCCCTAGGCTTTATGCTCAGACTCTCCCCAGCTGAACTCAAGGCCATGTGACTGCTAGGAAACCCCAGCGGGGTAGAGATCTAAGTTCAAAAAATGTCAGCCACCCAAAGATCTCTAAAGCAAGACCCTCCCCCACAGCCAAGACAAACTGCCAGCAGCTGCTGTGTGCCCTCAGATTTCTAAATGGTCCCAGACCATGGGCTCCCGAGGCCCAGTCCTCAGCCTTTTGTTTAAAAGAGAAGAGCAACTGGAGAAATTGATTTTTGCTTTTTTTACTGTTATGATTTTGGGTAATACTAAAAAAAAAATTTCTCTTCCAACCTGCCAGCAGAAGGTATGTCGGCATACCTCAATAAGGTGTGACTGTGAGGCCCCTCCCCCATGCTAAACTGGCTGAGCTGATCACTACAAAGGCCCTGCGGACATGCTCAGATAAATGGGAACTTTTAAATTCTTGATAAATAAGAAAAGAAAGGTACAGAAATTGCTTAGGTTTAAATTCAATTAATCTAATTTATAGTCAAATTGTGAAGCTTTTTTTCTCCATAAAACATTTACTCAAAGTGAGTTAAGCCTTGTGATACATGTGATATTCTTATTTTTACAGAGCTGAGGCAGGGGGATGACAGATATGTTTACTGGGCTAATAAAAAGATTTTCCCTTCTGGGTTATTCAAGGGCACTTTTTTGATTGTACAATGTTCTGATTTTAACTCTGATACAGACTTTTGTTTTCTCAGGTTAACCTCAATCAATTTTAAAAATTCTACCAAGGGTGAATTGTCAGATACATTCAAAGGTTCCAAGGGTAACAGATCATTCTCAGATATGGTAAATGTGTTAAGTATGGCTTGTCTCCGAGATCATTATGTTTTGCCTATACATCATGAAATTATTAACAGGAGATATCTTATATCCGTAGATGATAAAATCTATAAATATGTGCTAATAAGTATTATATGGTTTGTCAGTTTTCTTAAAATTATATTCATAGAGGTGTTACATACAAAGAAATGTCTATTTCTGCTAATACTAGAATATATGTTTTCTATTATTAGATAAAAAGTTAAGTCAATTTGATATAACTTCTCTTAATTCTATAAAGCATGAAAAACTAAGTTCTATAGACAAAAATACGTGTTAGATGCCAGTTTTTCTATAAAAGCTAACTACATTTAGTCTCTCATGGACTAAAAAATAGAAAAGACACATGTCAATGTGCTCAGCCTGATTCTGTCTCCAAAACAGAGCTCTTTTGGAGATAGACCTAGAAGCAGACATATTTCCCAATGCTTCCTCATAAACCAGACTGGCCCTCTGGTTAATGATGAATATAAGAGAAATAATAACACAAGAAGATTTATATCTTCTTTATGGTGCTAAAGTCTATGACTATATGGGTAAACTGAGTCAAAAAGGAAAAAGACATAAGTTTTTTCATCTATTTCTCAATGGTTAGAGACATTCACTGCTGTAAATCCTATATGTTTTCTGCTTGCTTATAAATAAAAAAAGAGGAGAGAGAATACCCCTAAAAAGTGTTTTACTTATAAGTCTGTTAAGGATCAGGCTGTTCAATGGTTAGAGATGCTTTTCAATGGTTATACTCATTTGGCATTCTTAGGAAAAAAGAATCTACTCTTAAATTTTGGTAAAGGTTCCAATTACAAATTTCTATACTATATGTAGTAATTACTAAATATTTTTGCTTAATCTTTTTTTAATAAAAATAATTTTGGATTCTATCAAAAAGACTGGTCACAGCAAACTTTAGGAAAAGAGTGACCACCACAAGTCAATCTTAATAATTCTCTAGCCTAAGTTTTTGTAAAACAGAATACAACTGTTCTTTTGCTTGTAAAACCATCTAAACTGACCACTGCTACCACTGGATCTGATCACTTCAGTTATAGTTTTTGGCTCAGTGACTCCTAACTCTTGTCCTAACTAAATTAATCAACCCATGGTTTAAGGAAAAAGGATATTTAAACAGGTTCAATCATTAGGCTTGCTTAGAATATAGAGCTATTCTTAAGGAAATCAAATGATTGAGTTATTAAAAACACCTGATATCAACTTTTATTCTTCCTTCTATGGCTACTTCCCTTTTCAATTCATGTCTCAACAGTTGCTCTATACAATGGGGATAAGAGAAAGTTGTAGATACTAGATATGTTATGATGTGCTTAATAAGAAGAAATTTCAGTGGAACTTTAATAGAGGAAAATAAAGAATGGTATTTTTAGAAGGAACTAAGTAAAGGCATTATTAAAGAGGGATTTCTCTCAATAACTGAGAGGAATACAGGAAGAATTGCAGAGAGACCTTGAAAGGATGACAGAATGTAATGAGTAAGTGATAAAGGAAGGTGATGAGAAAGATGCAAGAAAGAAATGGGCTCAATTTCCTTTTATAAGAGATGCTAGTAAGTATTAAGATTTACTGGGTGTGACATTCTTGATCTCAGCACATGGTATTTAACCTTGTCTTACATCCCTAGACTTAAAATAATTATAGACTCCCCTTAAAGAAAGAAAGCAATAAAGCCATAGTTCCAAAGCCACCCTGAAACATGCGCAGACTGGGGACCTACATTCCAGACTCCCAGCAAGGGGAGAAATGGGAATGAGGTCCCAAGCCCCCCCTCAGCTGAGCGATTAGATGAACAAAGACAAGAGTATGCATAGCCTCTACACTTATAGTCTAATCAATACCTCGGGTGCTCTCATATGCCATGATATGAGACCCATACTGGGGAGGTCTGGAGAAGCCAAGCTTGGAGACTGGCCCCCTTAGAATGTGTCACAGACTTTCTAAAGGGGACTCTCCTTGCTCCAAGAAAACACATAGAGCACACTATGTGTCTTCTTAGATTTGGGACACATTAGAAATTTGGGATTCATGCTCCTGTACAAAGGACACCCCAAATCTCTAGTCCCGAATCCGGTTCTAAAGAGGTGCCCCTCTTTACAGCAGAGATGAGAACCAGAATTGGGCACATTCTGATTCAAGACTCTTCTGCTCCTCTTTTCTCCATGCTGTTTCAGGTGGAACATTCAGCTTCCAATACAGCCCCAAGGTCTCCACTTAACACAGGGCAATTTTATAGCAAACTGCCCATTGCCTCTCTTCAAAGACTCAAGGGGACAATTAGAAAAACATGCTAACTTACAAAAATTGGTGGCTAAACCAAAAACGAGCTTAAATCAGCTGCTCTGAGGTCCAACTGGTGTGATTACAATTGGAAGCTAAAAGGGAACAAAACAGAATCAAAATAAAAAATAAGGCAAGGTAGATTTTTTTTAAAAAATGGGTAAACAGCATCAACCTAAAAGGTTGCTTAAGGAAGGCCCCCTTTCAGGAAAGGGGACATTGCCAGGAATTGCTTTCTTGGTGTATACAGAGGGACATGTTTATGGAAACTGTCATAAAAGGAAATTTTGCCAGGCCCTTCCAAGACCCTATTCTAGATGCTAAGGTTTAACTATTATGGTTAAGGTTTTTCATCAACAGCTCACAAAAACTAAATTGTTCATGGTATATATATATATATATCATATATATATATATGGAACTCTTAAGATACTCATCCAAGCTAACTATATTTCTTTGTCAATATGTTAATTATTGGAAAAATCGAGTTTTTAAGACAAAAGTTGCTTACTTTTTATTTTCTAAAATTAGACTCTCACATCTAAAAACATTGTGGGTTTAAAATGATTTTTATTTGTTCATGCTAATGCTATCAAATGGTCATCATTGGACTTATATAACTTAAAGGGTTGATTTCAGCCATTGTGGCTTCTATCCTCCTGTTAGATAAAGTATGTTGGGATAACTTAGTTAAGCTTTTATAAAATTTCTGTCATGGATAAAACATAAAATTGTCTTATGTTTATAAGGATCTCTACTATATGTCAGGTTAATTAATACCTGAAGTTAAACTAAATGACATTGGTTGTCAAATGTTTTCTCTTTCAAAAACAGATTTACCAAGGGTTATATTAAAATTCAGCTGTTCTGATTTGACAAGGACCAGACTCTGCTTTATTGTGGGTAATCACAGAGTCTCTATCTAAGATATTATTTTAACAATTGTCTTCTTTTAGGTACTTCAAGTCATTTGCCTCTAAATAAACTAACTCTTTAAGATGTATTCCCTACTCCATGGTACAAGCTCAGACATCTGAGGAAAATTATTTCAGCCTCTACAATTTGAGTTTCCAAAACCTCCTGGATAATTGGTATGTTTTCAAACATATATGCTGTCTTGCTAGACTGTTCTTGATCTGATGACTTCAAGATTAGATCTCTGTATTTGGACTTATTGCTAAAAATGCTTTCAAAACTAACTATGTTTTGTCTATATTAATAATCATGAGATATTTTAAAGAAAAAAAATTTAAAAAAATTAAAGTGAGTCTACTTTCATACTTCAGTTACAGCCTAAACTGTTCTAAATAAGTAAACTCAAGGTTGGACAAGATAAACTATTCTTGAACTAGATATGCCTTATTAGTCAATTTAGATTTCAATGTGGATATATCTATCCTATAAGGTTAATACAAATTCTTCTCTAAGTGTGCTAATTTCCTGTATAAAAGCCAAATCCAATTGGAGCCATGGAACGAAATAGGCTAATATTTTGGCCTCTCATGTCACAAGGGCAGAGGAGATAAAGGGGACAACCCTAAGGTGTTTTTGCACTGACCCTCTGAGTGTCACCTGTTTTTCTAAACAAGGAAGACAAGGAGACCCAGAAACAAACCAGTGTACAATCAAAAACAGGAGAGTCAACTTGGGACTTACAGTCCCAGGTTCCCAACGAAGGGAAAACCAAGGTCAGCACGACCTGGACTCATCCTCACTGTTAGTGATAATGCTGAGGAAGCCACAGTGCTTCTCCCAAACCCCAAATCCTCCTTGGAGAGCCATCGGTGACACCCAAAAGGACATACTTGTTTAAATCTTGGCTTTATACCAGGTCTTAAACACTCAGAGAGAAATTTAAAACCAAGGATATATGATAATTGCAACTATCAAAAATGAAAAAACAAAACAAGGCTCTAAAACAGGTTGGCTCCTACTCTTAATAGTTCTAAACCTAAGACTAAATGTCATAAGCTTACAACCATCAAAATGGTTTCTAACAGGATGGAATCTAAAATAAATATATACTGGACCACTCCCACTGACACTAAAGGGGTTTTGTAACACCAATCTCTGTCCCTGGCTTGCCCCAGGAAAAATTGGAGGATTTATTTTAAAATTTCCCTAGATACAGGGAAGACAAGGTAAACACCTTAACATGCTCAAGTTATTTGCAAATTTAAACACAGACAGACTTGGAGTGTTTTCCAATGATATTGTCATCTAACATATTTATTCCTTCCATTGAAAAGATACTGCTAAGAGAATTCCCCTTGATTCTAAAATTCAAATGATGAGGAAGATAAAAATCACAGGGCTCTAAATGCCCTTATAACTGCCCAAGGTGACACTTGTGCTGTTATTAAGATTAAATGCTGCATATATCTCTTAATAACTCTGTTAATATATGTCATATGCTTTACAAGCCATATAGGAACCATATCTGACCATATCAGATGCTAAGATGCCATTCAATAAACAATTCTGGGGATGGATCTCGAGTTTCCATGGTGGACAGCAATCCAACATCATTGACACTGAACCACTGTGGTAGTTTGAATAATGTCCCCCAATAGATTCAAAAGTTTATTATAATTATAAATTGTCTCCAGCCAGTTCTGGCTGGAGGAGGTGTGTCACCTTGGCCAGATCCTAGGGTTCAGCCCTAAGGTGTTTCTGGGGTGGGTCTGGAATTCTAGCTATACATATGCAAAAAGCAGTCTGAGCTCAAGCTTGGAGTTCCTCTTGTTTGTTAGTTGGGATTGTGCTTGCTTGCTTGAGGTGCTGGTGGTAGGTTTTTCTGACTCTGCTTGGATCTGTGGAAGGGAGCCAGCCTTTTCCTTAACTTCCCCTGGATCTGTTCAATAAATGCCTTCCTCCCCAAAATTGTGCCTGGTTTGGAGATACATCCCAGTGGCGTGTTCCTGACTATGACAACCACTCTACACTGGAACCCTATATGGAACACTCCCCACTTCTGGGGGAGATACCCCACCTTCTGCCTCGCAACGTGAGACAGGACAAAATCTTGGCAATGTGATATATGGCTAATGGGTCTCTCTGTTGGGCCTTAGAAAGGGACCCTCCCATCTCTGAGAGATAACCCCAGCTGCCATAACTTCATGTCTTGTTCAGCAGGAAACAGATAAGAGAGAGATTTCTTCATCCCCATTTCCCAACAGCAGTTGGGGTATCCTCAAGAGAGGGGGGAGAATATGTGAGAGTTTAGGAGTCAGACCCCACACAATGCTGCCAAGCTCCTCCTTAAACCCTCCCCAGTCAGAGCTTTGCCTTAAGGGCCTCTTACAGAATCAAAATGGGTATTGTTAACTCTTTTTCTTAAACATGTATATACTTCTTTCTGGTGCTTTTTTTCTTTTCAATTCCATACCCAATACCCTAACAGCAGTTAGGGCTATTCCTTCAGAGGGGGGATTGTGATGGGTCAGGAAGCTCCATAGACACTTGTCCCTTGAGTGGGAGGTGTCTCTAGCCAGAGCCCAAACCTAGGCGCTAAAACTTATTGGTCAGGTATGAACCAATCAGTGGTCTCCTTGCCCACCTATGGCAGGAAATACTGACTGAACTGTTAATCCGCTCTCTCTTCACCACATGGCAGGCTGGCAAACAGACCTCTGAATCTCCCATAGAAAGGTAAGGCCTTAATGGCTGGGGTGGGGGAAGGCTCCAGATTCTTTTCCTCATGAACCTCTCCTCATGATAGGAGCCCTCTGTTATCTTTTTTTCTTCTACTGATTGTTTAGCTAAACAACGTAAGTTCTGTTAAACTCTCCACGTTTTCTCTCCACACTGGTGACTGGAGAACTCTGTAACTCCCCATGTTCCCTTAAATAATAAAGCCTCCCATTATACCTTAATATCTTGTTGTCTATGATTTTAATTCTTTAAATTTATAGACAAGACTCTGGGTACTCCTCAAATTTTGGGGTGCATTAGAATTTTGCTGGGCATTATCTAAATTCTAACCCCCAGCTCACCCTGTTACAGAATGAGACCCTACCTTGAAAAACAAAACAAACAAAAAACAAAAGCAAAAGCAAAAACAGCAACAACAACAAAAACCTCATTGAGCAGTCAATAGACCTGAAATTAATTATTTTCATTGTAAATTGTCAGCAAAGGGTTTTTAAAGGTGTCCCCCCCCCTCCCCTTCTTGGTTTCCAAGAGTTTGATCTAATCACTTAAGACTGGAGTGGCATTAGCTGAGATGAGGAAGTCAGGGGATTTGAGGAGATAGGAGAGCTTTCCAGGCGCACCTGGATGCAGGTGTCTGCTTGTCTCTGTCCTTCTAGCACCTTTGCACCTGTAATAGAAGAGCCCAGTGCAGCCCAGCGGGTGCTTCCTCCTCGCTCTCCAGGAGGCAGGCCTGGAATGCAACTTTTCTTTTAGGGGAGGCGTGCATTTAAAAGGAGGCTGGCTCCTGTGGCTGGGCAGCCCCCAGGGGTGCACTGGTGGGTGCTGGTGGCGGGGCTCCCATCAGCTGCTGGTGGGGGGCTGATGGACAGCTCCTAGGTGCAGTAGGGTGACCTCTCTGCCCATGCCAGGTCACACAGCCCGGGAGGGGAGGCTGTCGGTGCCCCGCAGGACCGATGACAAGGTGGCATTGTCCGAGAGAGGCGACCTGGGTGCCATCGCCCTGCGCAGCGAGCCGCCTGGCTGCCTGCGGATGGCTCCCCTGGTGGCGACCCTCGACTCCTGCAACCGGAGGCTGGTCCACGCTTCAGGGCAGCAATGGACAGGGGCTCGAGGGTCTCAGTTACTTTGGACCACAGCGCAATGCCCCACGTCATAGAGCTATCCTGAAGATTCAGAAAGCACTGAGGCTGTCTGGTGCCTTCTGATGGGCTCTTCTGGAATTTCCATGTGTCTGGAGAGGTGTCCAGCATCAAGGAACCGTGTGAAAATCGCCTCAGCCTTGTCTCAGGATAAACCCCAAATTCCCCTCCCCCACTCCTCTTCTGTAAACTGGTGTTATGAGAAGGCTTAAGCCAACGTTTGTCCTTGAGACCTTTGAGGTCACTCTTGTGGATTTGCGGGGGGGGTCATGCACTTAAAAGGGGTTGCCTGGGCTGGAGAGATGGCTCAGTGGTTAAGGCACTTGCCTATGAAGCAGAAGGACCTGAGTTCAATTCCCCAGCACCCATGTGAAGCCAGATAGATGCACAAGGTGGCCTATGCAGCTGGAGTTTGCCTGTAGTGGTGGAGGTTCTGGTGTGCCCATTCTCTCTCTCCCTCTCTCATGAATAAATAAAACAATAAAATAAAAATAAAAGGGTTGCCTAACCAAAGAGCAAGTAGGCCACTGCAGCGCATTAGGACGTGAACAGAAGTCCTCCTCCATGAGCTGCCTGCTCTACCCTGAGTGACTCCCAGATGTATGTCTGGGTCCCTAGCACCCATCAGAAGACAGGGGAGATAGGAGAAGGTGTGTGTGCAGAGGGGAGAGTAGCTCACACTTTGCACAGCCAAGAAGAGGCTGGAAATGGGCATTTGTTCCCAGTGCTGACCACAGATGGCAGCTCCCTGGGTGTGTGTTATGCTCAGGGTACCTAAGATTCCTGGGGCTTAGCAGGCCCCAAGGAGCCCCTTCTGGTGAGTAGCATAAGCTAGGAATACCTTTCTGGGACTGGTTGGCCATGCCCAGGCCCTGATTACAGGAGTACCAGGCTGAATCCACTCCCTGTGGCTTAGTGGAAGCCCGCCCTGTAGGCCCTCTAGGACTCTAAGCCTGGATCCCCCTCTTGATCTGTCACTGTTCACCTTGATGTGTCGCAGGCAAGAGTTGTCAGATTGCACATGAGGTCTCCTGCCACCTTCCCGTGGTCCACATTTTTGTTGTTCCCTCTGTCTGGAAACTTTCCCACATCTTTGACTCTGGAACTCAGCCCAAGCCCTTTCTCTGATTTCTCAACCAAATCTGTAGCTCTTGCATTTTGCCCTATGGTAAGTTCTTCTACTTGCTCAGAGCATGCACCCTGGAAGGGCAGGGACATATGTTTGTCACCTCTGGTCATTGCACACATCAGCTACTATGAATAATGCAAAGCATGAGTGATCACTGAAAGGGTTATCCATTTCTCCATCTGGGGGGGTCGGACGGTCACACTCACAGGGCTGGGAAAGTTTTCCAGGAGTCTCCTCCCTGGGATCAGCTCCTCTCTCTCAGGGCTTTGCTCAGTCAGTTGCCCTCTTTTTGGCCCCTCAGCCTTCCCATCCTTTGCCACCTGAGAACCTTATCCTGACCCTGCATCTCTCTGTCATTGGTCCATCTCTGCCTCCTCAGAACCAGTCTTCCTCTCTAACCCCCTATCCCCGCCCCCCCCTGCCATCTTGCAGCCAGCCTTGGCCTGGGTCTCACCTTGGAGACCCACCATCGTCATTTCCTCCTCTGGCAAGCTTTACCTGACTCTACCCCCACTCCTCCAACAGTTGACAAAGCTGGTTGAAGGGTCTCTATAGCAACTCACCTAGAATCACTCTCCATGGTACAGGATTCTAACACGTCTCCAAATCTGTTATCCCCCTCTTTCTTCTGAGTATATATTCCCCATTATCCTTCCCCTTGCATGGCAATTAGAGACTCGCTCTGGCCAAGAGGCTGGGAGCAGGATGAAGCGTGTGTGCATCTTCTGGATGAAGCACTCGCCCACCAAGGTGGGACCTGCCTTCCTGGTTTTTGTTCTTGCTTCATTGGTTTTGACAGCATGATGAAACAAAGGCACTTAGTCCAAACTGCTGGTGTGGTGAGCCACTCTTGGAAGCCACTGCCTGGAGAATCTCTCAGGCCAGCCATGAACTTGGTGTGAACAAGAGATAAATTTGTGTCATTTCATGAGGCTGAAGTTTGTGACTGAGCACAGAACAGCCTATCCTGGTGAGTCACTGATTATAAGAGTTTGTTAAATGAATGATGGCTCGACAAACTCTAATGATGTATGCATGTTTTGTTATTGTTATCAAAGAGTGGCAGGTGCCCAGGGAGGTAGGGACTTGAGCAAGGTGGTGAGCCCCATATCGTGGCCAGTTTGCAGGCTGGGATATGGGTGAAGAGTGAATGAATGGACAGGACGCATCAGGGAGAAAGACAAGGGTTGCCCAGGCCCTGTGAACATATTTAATCTCTGATGAAAGGTTAATGAATCTGGCACTATTGGTAGGAGATGGACTTTTCTCCTCCATGTTCAGTTCCTGTAATAATGAAAGATAGGGTTTTGCAAGGTTTCTCCCCCTGCCCACTCCCCCTCCCACAGCACTTCCCATCTCTTTTGGTAATCTGTAATATATTTTTAGTAACGACTTGATATTAACTGGATCCAGGCCCAACTTCACTATATCTCTCCATCTTTGAAAGTGGATGAAGAAAATCACAACATCATTTCGTTTTTGAGGCAAGAATCTTCTAACCTATCACCAGATGGGAGCGATTCCCCAAAGGTCTGCTGTGTGCAGAGTTCTCATTGTTTTCCCTCTCTGTTCCTTTCCTTCATGATTCTTTCTTGGCTCACGGTGCTAGATGGCTAGATGGGCCTGTTTGATGAATAGTTACACTGTTCTTGTGGTCCTTGACCAGAAGGTGGGAAATATTATGTGGGTCTCCCCACCTCTGTCACTCATCTTACCCCTTAAAGATATTCTTCGAGCACCCTCCCACAAACCAGTGGACTCCATTTGGAAAAAAAAGGGCCTTGCCACTACCAAAGACCACCCTCCCAACTTCAGAATGACTCAGCAAGGGGAGACAAAGGTGCACAGGCAGCTTGGCCAGCTATTGTTTGTGTGAAGTGGGCCATGGTGGCTACTTCCTTGATTTCAGATTTCTGGTTTTTGAATAGGAGCCTGAGATGAATCCAGCTTCCATCATGAGGCTGTGGTGAAGATCCTGCCACAGGGTAGATGAGGATAAGAGGGAGACAGAGATCCCTCCTTTCAAGAAGGGTTAAAGGATGCAGGGAGCGTGTCCCTTTCTTGGCTCTTTGGTTTCTCCCTTGTGAGCCTGCATGGTCCAAGGAGATGGGTGGTGCAGAGGAGTGGTCTTCCTAAGGATTGGGGGAGGGAGAATATAGTAGTTGATGTGGGATGGGGGGGGGCTTGCCCCTGAGTCAGTCTCTACTTGGATTTCCAGGATTGATCCATGGAGAAGCATGTCCCCTAGGGGGCCTCAGAGAAAAGACCAAAGGTCTACCTGGTCTTGAATGCTAAGGCTCATGTGGTGGTTATGACTGGATTAGGAAGCACCTCAGAGACACACTTCTGGGCATGTCTGTGAAGGCATTTCCAGAGATGTTTACCTGTGGAGGGAAGACTCTCCCTGAATGTGGGCAGGACCATCTCATGGGCTAGAGTCCTGGGCTGAATAAAAAGGAAGAAGAAAGAAGCCAGGCGAGCACCAGTATTCACCTCTTGGCACTGACCTTGGCTTGCTTCCCATACTCACTCATTCCTGGTCAACCAGAAAGCCAGATGCACAGGAATCCCTTCTCCCCACCCCTCCACTCATACACCTGAATGTCCCAAAGACTTATCCCTGCCAGGCGTGGTGGCACATGCCTTTAATCCCAGCACTTGGGAGGCAGAGGTAGGAGGATCGCCTTGAGTTCAAGGCCACCCTGAGACTACATAGTGAATTCTAGGTCAGCCTGGACTAGAGCGAGACCCTACCTCAAAAAAACAAACAAAAAAAAAGACTTATCTCTCTTTGTACTTGGCAGTGGCTCGCTACATGGATGGCCCACTACACTGGGTTCGAGGACCATCCACATCTGGCTCATGGAGCATCAGTGAAAGTGCCATTCATGGCTCAGATCCAGAGATGCACTCATAGGCTGCAAGGAGGGAGTTCAGGATTCACGTTTTAACGACACTCTCAATAAGCGCCTTACACTCAAAGAGGTTTGTTAAGCTTGGCTCTCAGTGAAATGAAAGTGACATCCTGCTGGAATCAGAGAACAGACTTTCTAGGTGGCACTAAATCATCCATCAGTCATGGCCATTGGTATTAATTCTGCTTTGCATCCTGGACAAAGATTTTCATGTCCAACCCCACTTCTGGACTGGAAGTAACTCAAGGGCACGATTGGGTCTTCCTTGTGGCATCCTTGGCAGTGACCTGCAGAATTTCACCACATCCAGGGCCTGCCCAGCACCTGTCTTATAGTTGACAGTTGCATGATCTCTAAGGCCCTGGGCACAGGCCTTTGGTATCTGTGGCATGGGTACTTCCTGTCTAGAAGGTGCAGGTCTTTCTGCTCTCTGATAGGTATATGTTAATGATATAAATTTATGACTAAGTCACACTGAAAGCAGAATCATAACAATAGCAACACAATATAACAGAAATTTAGGAAGGCAACTGACCTTTCAGATGCAAAGGTTGGCATTCATTGTTCATGAGGTTGTCTGAAGGCTGAGCCTTCAGACTTTGATTACATTGCAGTGAACAAGACCAGGGTTAGTTACAGGAAATCATTTTCCAAGCAAAGCCATTACAAATGCTAAAACTGGCCCCTGAGGTTGCCTGGAGCCTCCCTTCCTGAGTGACAGATATAGAAATAAGGCCAGTGGCTTGGGAGAGAAGGCTAACAGTAACAGTGCTTCTACAAAATCTCCAGTCTCACAGCAGATTGGCCAATGGCATAAACTTTTGGGCTTATCAGGAGAGGGGGTCTTTCCAGAGGGGTGGCACTCAATGACCAGTGCCTGGCTACTCCAGAGGACAGAGTGATGCAGGTCTCTGTCTCATGGAGGTCTGCGAGCAGTCATTAAGGTAGGACCCTTAATGGCATGGATAGTCAGGTCAGAGTCCCTTTGACAACCTTTGGGTATTTGCTGTGCATGACAAACACATGATGTGTCCACACATGGTCCATCAGGCATTCTCTGGGAGGAGGCCCCTAGTGTGAATGGTTGGAGGGAGGTAAGGTCTCGGGGAAGCTCTTGGAGAAACATGCCCAGTATACTTAATAATTAATTAATATTAATATTTATAATTAATATTAATAGAATCACTGTTGGTGAAAGGCTTCCTTCGTGGGTTCCTTTATCACTCATCAGTGGCGCCCTCCAGCCCACAGAGGGCGCCAACCTCCCTCGAGGTAGTGAGAAGAGGCTAAGAAAACGCCTATGAAGACAGCCTGTTGAAAGTAGGCAACCCAGCTGCAGCTAGCCACCCACCATGGTGACAGGTTCTGCCAGCATCTCAGGCGGCCTCCCCTTATTCCTCTAGGCAGGGACTGAAGTTCAAACAGCCAAGTCCAGGAGATTGCAGGGTGGGCCTTCTCAAGTCTCTGACCCCTACTGTGAGGGTGGGCCACTGGGTGTCCTTCTCAGTTGAAAATGTGACTCCAGGAACGTAAACACATAACGATCCATGGGCAGAGAGGTCTTGGATTCACACAAACAGTGCTCGGCTGACCTACCCTCAGTTTCCTTAGTTCCTGCTCTGGTGCCAGAGTGTGGATTAAGGAAAGAAGGTTATGCTTTCCAAATTCCTCTGGGGCAGGAAGCAAAGATCTGAGGGCAGAGGCACCCTCCTCCCCCTCCCCTGTTTCCTGGGTCTCATGTTTGCTGAGCCTAGATGCCTGTTTACCTAGCTCTGGCTGCTGACAGCTCACCCACCCCTTCCCCTCACCCTGCCTCTCTGCAGGGTGTGGGCAGTCAGAGAGCTGGGCTATGTGCCAGGTCTGCTGAGGGGCCAGGGCTGCTTCAGTGGACATCTCATTGGAGGACTCCATGCTGAGGACAGCCTAGGACAACCACGTGGAGGGCCCCATCCAAGAAGCTAGGGAGACTGGACCTCTAGTTGGGTGTCCAGGGAAGCTTAGGCACCACACAGCCCTCAGGAACCATGGGGACATCTTTGGGAGAGGACTCAGGGAAGGCAATTGGTAACTTGGGATTTTCTTTCTGATTAAAACAAATACAAAGGAAAAGATGTGCTGACATTAGTGAATCCAGGTAGGTGTGGAGAAGGGTCCCACCATGGCAGCAGGCAGGCCCTCAGATGAGGCCCGAGGTCTTGTCCTGCACGTTGTACTCCCGGTTCTTCTTCACCCTCCAGCTGGTGAAGAAAAGCAGCAGTGTGCCAAGCACCTTGTAGCCCACCTGCAGGCCCAGATACCTGTTGGGGGGGGGGGAGACACAGCGGTAAAGGAGAGGGACTCTGTGGCCCATGTCCCACCACAGCCCTCAGGTAGGTGACAGCTCTGGGGTCCTGGTGTCACCTGTTCCGGAGAGCATTATTGTCATAGTAGGCGCAGGCACCTCGCCTCCCTGAGCACTGGAAGTTCCACCGGATGCAGGAGTAGTCGATGGTGAGGCCATACAGGGCTGGGGATGGCAACCAGGCTGGCAGCAGAGGGAAAGAGAGTTCAGAGAGCCAGGGTCACAGGGAGCTGCAGGCAGCGGTACCTCCCCCCATCACATACAACACCTAGGCATGGTTCACACATGTGTGACCACCTCTGCTCCACCCTTGGGATCACAGGGACTTGGGAAAGCAGAATAGCCTGAATTTCCTCTGCACCAGAAGGCTTAGGAGATAAAAGTAATGTGGACCAACCTTTTAGGGAAAAATGAGTCACAGGCTCACCTTAATGTCAGCTCAGACATACAGCATCATTCCCATGCCCAAGGATGGCCTCAAGCAGAGATTTGCTCTAGCCAGCACAATATCCAAACTCTTCACATGGTCCCAAGAGGGGGTGAATTTGGCTAGCTTACTATTACACAGGCAGAAGGGCTCAGGTGTGAGGCCTGACCCACCGAAGCTTAAATCTCATGTTCTTCTGCCACTCCAAATTGTCCCACTGGCTTTGGCGACCCCCCTCTAACCTCTAACACCATAGCTTCTCACTCTCAGCACGCGGCCCCCCAATTCCCAGGATGAGTGGTAAGGTATGGCCGAGTAGACACAGTGTTTGCTTTACATGTTGTTTATTTACAGAATATTTATCGAATATTCTGGATGCCTCCTTGCCAAGTTCTAGGCAGCCACTGGGCTGGCGAGGCCCTTGCCTAGGATTTCCACTGAGCATGGCCCCTCCCCGTCTCAGAACCACAGCGCGGAGTAGCACAGCCTCCCCGTCCTATGAGTTGCTGTTTCTTGAGGCAAGAAAGAGGTGAAACAACTCTGCGATCAAGAAACTTCCAGAGCCTGGGCCTGGGGGAGACAATCAACAGCTTTCAAATTCGACCAATTTTCCACTCAGTGAGGGGGACCCCTTGTTTGGAACTAGGGATTCAGGGCGACAGGCACCGGATCCCGTACTTTTGGGCTCCCAAAACAAGATGCACTATGGGAGCGAGTGACTGGGAGACTACTAAAAATAGAATCTAGGTAATCCAGAAT
>PVHP010037791.1:0-17196 GCA_004024765.1 Zapus hudsonius
GAGAGAGAGAGAGAGAGAGAGAGAGCACCAAGGCCACAACCTTATGGGTCTGGCTTATGTGGGTCCTGGGGAATTGAACCGGGGGGCCTTAGGCACTGGAGGCAAGTGCCTTAACCGCTGAGCTATCTCTCCAGCCCAGTTGCCTTCTTCTTGCTGGGAGAAACACCCAACCAAAAGCAGCTTATTGAAGGAAAGGGTTTATTTAAGGCTTATAGATCTAAGGGGAGCACATCATCATGGCTGAGGATGCTGGCTCACTTCAGCATCCATGTCAGAGAGAAAACTGCCAATTCGTATCTTTCTGCTCCATACCTCCCACCAAGCACACCTAGTCCATTACTATTAAAGTCAACTTGCTAAATTTTCAGGGTACAGGCAGAAGAATGCAGCTAGCCCTTCTGCCAGTGACCTCTCTGAATTTAGCATTTTCAAACTCTCACCAGAATAGCCCATTAAGTTCTGCCTATAGTACTGCAAGGCATTTCAAGTCCAAAGTACCAAATCCTTCCACATTCTCCCATAGACACATTCCAAAAGACCAAAATCCGCATGATCACATTCATCTCAGCACCAACCCCACATCTCAATACAAATTTTCTATTGCAGTTACCTTTCTTGTTGCAGGGACAAGCACCTAGCCAGAAGCAGTTTACTGGAGGAAAAGGTTTATTTTGAGCACTATCGTGGCAGAGAAAGCTAAAGCTGGCTAACTTGACCATCCACAACACAAAGAAAACTGCTCCCATTTCTTTTCAGGATTTTGACTTTTTAAATAGAAAGCCTGCAAATTTATAGAATATCCCAGTGTTGTGATTTGAATGGAAATATATGTCCCCCATAGACTCAGGTTTTTTTGGTTAAGATTAAACTTCCTATGTAAGTCTCTAGCAGGCAAATAGATAGATCCCTGCTGGAGGAGGCATGTCACTGTGGGTGGATCTTGAGTCCAACCCTTCTAGGTGTTTAGAGAGCCAGTTTGAGCTCTGGCTATTCATGCTTGCTGGTGCTAGCAGTTTTCTGTGCTGTGGATGCTCAAGTGATCTCTAGCCCTTGACAATCAGTAATATACTTTTTGTTCCTATGGATTTGACTATGTTAAACACTTCATAGAAATAGTCATGAACTGTATGAACTTTTGTGTTTGATTTCATTCACTTAGTAGAAAGATTTCAGGCTTCATCCATGCTATAGCATGACTCAGTACTTCATTCTAATTTACAGTTAAGCAATAATCCAATGAATAAATGTGTTACATGTTATTTATCCATTCATGACTTATACAAATTGCTTTTGTATTGGCAAAATAATTATTGCTATAATCTAAATGATAGTTAACTCCCCAAAATTCATGTTGGAACCTAATAACCTATAGCAAAGTATTTGGAGGTGGAGCCTTTTGAAAAGTGATTAAATCAAGTAATAACATGAAGGAAACTACTGCCGCTACTTTTCTAAAGACTAAAAGGAACTACACCTTGCCGTTCTTCCAAGTGAAGACACAGTAAGGAAGCAGAGCCTCTGAAGTAGAGAGCAAGCTCTAACCAAATGTCAAATAACTATGGAAGTTCAAATAAAATTAAAAACAAAAGTAGCTAGGGATGGTAATTCCAGCATTTGGAAGGCTAAAGCAAGATTACCTTGAGTTCTTGGCCAGCCTAGACTATATAGTGAGAAGGGAGTGGGAAGAAAGGAATTGAGACAAAAATGGGGCAAAAGAGCAATCATAATAAAATATTATCTTATTGGCATGGTAAACATGAATGAGTTATATAGCCCTAATGCTACTGGGTATTATAGAAAAATTCTCATTCATTAAAAACAATTTGAAATTGTCTACTGAAATAAAATATATGTAAGGGGCTGGAGAGATGTCAACAATTAAGGTGCTTACCTACAAAAGGTAAGGACCAGCATTCTAGTCCCACTTAAAGCCAGATGTACATGGTGATATATACATCTAGAGTTTGTTTGCAATGACTCTGGCATGCCAATTCTCTCTCTCTCTCTCTCTCTCTCTCTCTCTCTCTCTCTCTCTCTCTCTCTCTCTCTCTCATAAATACACAAACACACTCTCTACAAAAACAATCATATTTCTGAAAATCAATACCACAAAAATAAAAGCATCATTAAGTAAAACTCACATATTCAAAGATACAATTTTAACTAAAATGGCCAAGAATAAGAATATATTCCTACAATGTAAAAATGACTTAATACATTTCATAGAATACAACATGTAGCATTCATTAAAGTGCCATGGGAAAAAGAATCAGTATAGATGTAGATGAAGGAATTCTGTCAGCTGGATTAGTAAAAAAGAAAACTTTAGAAAAGTATTATAGCAAGGGTTTTTGTTTTTTACCTTTTTTTGTTGTTTGTTTCTTGGAGGTACTAGGGATAGAGCCTAGGGTCTTATAAGTGCTAGTTAAGTGTTTGATCACTGAGCTTCATCATCAGCCCTAAAAATTCTTCAAAATCATCACTATAAAAGCTTTTATGCATCTACAGTGCTACACAAATAAGTGTAAATGAGCAGAGTGAAAAACATGGAGTAATAGATAATACTATATACATAAATCTGGGCAGCAGGGAAAGGGTTATCCTGATATAATGGAGAGGAAAGGAGAGACCCAAGCCAAAAGAATGGTATTGAAAGATAAATTCACATTTATGTTTCCATGTAAAATTATGAACAAAATATACTTTAATTTTAAACAAATACATCAAATAAGTGCCTGCCAACACACATAGGATCATGCACAACTGACCAAGGCAATTAATTCCTGTAACACAAGTTTAACACATCTCATCAATACAATGAGCTACACTGAAAAAATGAAAGAGAAAACTCAAGATATCTTATTACAGGAAAAGTATTTGATGAGTTCAACAAACCTGTGCAATACATAGGAAACTAGGAATAAAATAGAACTTTACAATTTTGCTGCGATATTAGAAAAACTACTGTGCAACCTACTTCTGCTATTTTCACTTCCGGTGTAAGGTTCTTTAAGATTCAGGATGTAAATGAAACTTACAAGTCTCAGGAGGTCCCTGAACTTTATAAAATTCACAGTCTCGGGCTGGAGAGATGGCTCAGCGTTTAAGGCACTTGCCTCCAGTGCCTAAGGCCCTGGGTTCAATTCCCCAGGTCCCACATAAGCCAGACCCACAAGGTGGTAGCCCTGGTGCGCTCTCTCTCTCTCTCTCTCTCTCTCTCTCTCTCTCTCTCTCTCTCTCTCTCTCTCTCTCTGCTTAATAAAGAAAATGAATAAATAAATAAATAAATATTTAATTAAAAAATTCACAGTCTCTCACCATGGTTACATAAGCAATAACAACTACTAGGGAGAAAATGTTGGCTGATTGGCTGGGTACTGCAGGAAGCTCCAGGAATGCAACTTTTATAAACTGGCACAGACACTAGGGTGGAGGACACCTGCCTTGAGTTATCCATGCTGTAGTAAGTGACCCCAGTAAGCACACACTAAGCTACACGGGTGAAACTGTTTCTTTGGTCTGTCATCGATGCCCTTTCTGGGATACATAGACATTTGTGCATATCTTCCCAGGAAAAGTCACACAACAGAAACAGCTACTATCATAATTGATGCTGAAACATTAAAAGCTCTTCTTTGTAAGATGAAAAAGATGGCCACTTTCATTGATGTGAATCCATATACCACTAGAAATCCTAGACAGGAGGTAAGAAAATGTGAAGGAAAAAAGGATGCTACAATTGGGATATGACCTAATAGTTTTGAATGTCTGCTAAATGTCCATTGTTACAAAAGGCCTACTAGTAAATGGAGGGGAAGGGATACTATTAGGGAAGTAATGGACCCTTGGGAGGTAGGCCCTATGGAAAGTGCTTGATCAATGGCATACCCTCACCAAAGACTGTGGACAACACAACGAGGTACCAACATGTGGCACTCTCATCAGAACTAAGATACTACTAATGATATACCTTTGAACCTTCAAAACTATGAGCCAAATAATCCTTAGTCATCTTAGAAATTCCAATATAGCAACTCAAAGCAAGCAGATACAAAAGATTTCAAATTAGAAAAAAACAAGTAAAATCATCTCTAGACAGATGACATGCTATTTATAAAAGATACTAAATTCTACTCTCCCCAAAAATTCACAATAAGAGATCACCAAATTTACATACAAAATTATCAATTATCAGCTGAATTTTATACACTAATTATAAACAACTTGAAAATGAAATTTAAGAAAAAAAAATTCCAAGCAGGGTGTAGTGGTGCACACCTTTAATCCCAGCAATCAAGAGGAAGAGGTCCCAAAGAAAGAAGTTGCAAGCCTGTGGCTACCAACAGGCAGGGCTCTCAGCCCACAAATAGCCCTAGTCTGGTCATTTTGTAATACTTTATTTTCACCTCTGAATTGTACTAAGACTTGAGCTATTAGAAGAAGGGTACTCACTAGGAAGGAACCCAAAAAAAGCTTGACAAATAGCCCAAAAGATGTGCAAGACAACTTGGAACCACATGAAATATAAATAAGCAAAACAACATAACTCCTCTAAAGTTCACAATATATCAATAACTGAATTCAAGAATAGTAAAATGGTTGAAATGCCAGGAAACAAACTGAGAAGTGTACTTTTCAAAATGATCACAAAATTCAAAGAGATTTCAAAATAAGCACATAAAGGAAGAAAGCTCATTCAGAATCTGAGCAGATACACTCAGAAACATAGATGAGAAATTCAGCAAAGAAAATGAGTTTTGGGGGTTGGGAAGACAGCTCCTTGGCCTGCCATAATCCCAGAGCTTGAGAGGTGGTGACAAGAGATCCCAGAGCAAGCTTGACTAGATGAATTGCCAAGCTCTAAATTCAAGTGAGAGGACCTGCATCAGTAAATAAAGTGGAGAGTAATTGAGGAAGATACCAACATGAACCTCTGGCCTCCACATGCACCTGCACACATGTGTGCCCAAACACATATTAATACCTATACACACACTGTTGCAACAACCTTCTCGTTGCTGAGACAAAACACCCAACAAAAAACAGCATATGGGAAGGAAAGGGTTTATTTCAAGCTTATAGTTTTGGGAAGTTTCATCATGACATGGCAGAGAAGAGACTAGGTGTCACATCTTGACACAGCAACTGGGAGACAGCAGCAAGTATGAGCTAGCTCTGGTAAAGGAAGCTTGGGTTGTAACATCCCAAGACCTCTCCCAAGCAACTGACCTGCAAGCAAGGCTTCACCTCCCAAGCTAGGGACTGAATATGAGGGAAGCTTCACATTCAAACCATCATATACACAAATGCAAAACATACAGACTCAAAAGAGAAAAAAGATTTTCAAGAAAATGTTGTAAATGAACAAATGCATGGACCCAATTTAGCACAGTAAAAGACTTACCATTAAAGCACAACAAGCGAAAGAGTAATAGGGAATGAAGACAAGGTCAAGGAATGGGGTAAAGAGTAATAGGGAATGAAGACAAGGTCAAGCATTCAGATAGTAAAAAAAAGAAAAACTAAAGAAGCATGACCACAACTTTCAAATCTGGAATATTGATCAAGACACCAAACCTAAGTATCTATGAGATAGAAGATGGTGCTGGCACAGAAAGTAAAGACATAAAGAAACTCTTAAGAGTTAAGATTATAGGACTAACCAAAAAAAGAAACAATATTTAAAGCTGCAAGAGAAAAACATTTACCTACAAAGGCAAAGCTAGACTAGAGTAACACATTCTGCAAAAAAACCCCAAAAGCCAGCAAACAGTGGAATGATATATTTCAAGTTCAGAGAGTAATTAACCACCTAGTGAGATTACGATATCCAGAAATGTTATCATTTTAAATAAATAAGACATTCCAAGATAAGCATAAACTAAAGCAATTCACAACCATTACATCAGTATTACAGAAGATATTTTTTAATTCTATACACAGAGTAAAAAGATAGTCACAAACAAGAAAGTTCAAGAAAAATTTTACAAAGAATAGATGAATTAATGAGAACTAGAGGAAAAAAATTGAATGTGTCTAAGTCAACCAACCACCAAACTCCTAAGACGAATAAGGGAGAAAGAAAAAAACAAATAGTATTCCATTGAAACAGGAAAGCTATCAACAAAATTACAGGAATTGACAAATACCTCATAATGATAAACATTAAAAATAAAAGACATAAATCTGCAATCAAAAGTAACAGAACGGCTGGATGGATTTAAAAAATTAAATCTATGTTGGAGACATTGCTTGGGGTTTAAATGTGCTTCCTCCACAAGCTTAGGGACCTGAGATTGCCCAAGTTCAAATTTCCAGAACCCATGTAAAGCCAGTGGAGCATGGTGTCACACAGGTGTCTGTACTTCTAGTCTTGTGAGGAAGCAGCAACTGGAAAATAACTGTGGCTTGTAAACAGCAAGCTCTGGAATCAGTAAGGGACTCCATTTCGTGGAAAAATATGTGGGTGAGTAATGGAAGAGGAAGCCTGATGTTCTCATCCAGTCACCCCTGGTGAGCCTGATAGCACTGTAGGTGAGCAAACAGGGTGCTGCATTCACACATACAATCATGAGTTCTAGGCAAGCCAAAGCAATATGAGGAATCCCTATCTACGTTTTAAAAAAGGAAAAGAAAGAGCCCTGAGAAATTAGGTATAGAAGAAACATATCTCAACACAATAAAAGTCATATAAACCTGAAACCAAAATTATAATCAAGAAAAATTAAATGCTTCTTGTAATATCAGCAGTGAGAAAAGGTTTTTCACTCAATCCCAAACTGAGATTCTATTACAAGTCTTATTAGTAACAAGCAGCATGATACTGATACATGATACTAATAGTGATAGCAGCCAATAGAATAAAGACAGAGAACCCAAAATTAAACTCATACAAAGATAGACATCTGATTTTCAACAAAAGGACCAAAAAACACACTGGACAAAAGTCAGCCTCTTCACCAAATTGTTATGAAGACTGGATGTCCTGAAAGATATGCTTAGAAGAATGAAACTATATCCTAATCCCTCACACAGCTCAAAAATGAATAAAGCAAACCATAAGGGGATAACATCAAGATGTAGGCATAAGCAAAAATTTTGGAAGTAGGAGTTTGATAGCACAGGAAAAAACAAGTGACAAATGGGATTGCATAAAATTAAAAAGATTCTATGCAACAACAACAAAAAAGATGAAAATACAGCCTACAAAACAACAGAAATGTTTTTTCCTGGCAGTCATGTGAAAGTAGAGTAATATTCATAACATATAAAGAACTTAGGAAAATAAAGAGCAAAAAATATCTCTAATGATCCAATCAATAAAATGAGCAAATGAAATTGATTGTTTAAAAAAAGCTCTCGAAAAATACAAATAGCCAATAAAGGGGGGAAATCTTCAATATCCTTTGGCCAACAGGAAAACACAAATCAAAACTACATTATGGAGCTTAAATGTAGTTCAGTAGCTAGACTGCCCTGGTATTAATCCCTAGCACTGTATAAAGTAGGTGTGGTGTTGCTCTCCTATAACATCAGCAATCAAGACTTGGAAGGAGGAGAATCAGAAGTTCAAGGTCACTAGGCATAGTGGTTGTCATGGTTTGATCCAGGTGTCCCCCTGTAGGGCCCCAGCCTAACTGAGCAACCTTAAGCTAAGTTTTAGAATAAACTTTGTTCCTGCTTGCTGAGTTCTGTGTAATTGATAAGCTTTGCTCCTGCTTGCTGAATTCTGTGTAGCTGATAAGTTTTGTTCCTGCTTGCTAAGTTTCACTTTACTGGCGATGTAACCAACTACACCCTGTTGATTGGCTGTAAAACAATGCACCCTAAGGAGGCATACTCTTCTCTTTTGTATTCTGCTGATTGGCTCCCACCAAAAAGTTTGAAGCCTATTGCTTAAGAGAAATAGGCTGAACAATGCAGCCTTGGGTTATAAAAGGGCTTTGGGTACTCAAATAAAATGAGATTTGCCTGACATTTCTCCTGGTCACGTGTGTCTGTCCGACCATTTGCCTCACCTCTCCTCAATCAAGCCCTTTCTCCTGCTGGCCGGTGAGACTTGGGCTAACCACAGGGGGCCAGGGGGCCGTGACCCCCCCCCAACATCTCCCACAAACAAATGAATGTGTTCTGAATGCTCGATCCTCAGCTGATGGCAGTTTAGGTTTTACAACCTCACTAGAGCTGTGTTGTTGGGGGCGAGCTTATGGGGAGTATAAACCAGCTTTCCCTTGCCATTGTTTGGCACACCTTCCTGCCATTGCTTGCAGTGCTGTAGCAGAGGTGATGTCCACCCCTCTGCTCATGCCATCATCTTCCCTGCCAGGATGGAATCTCACCTCGAGTCTGTAAGCCAAATAAACCCATTCCTCCACAAGCCGCTTTTGTTTGGGTTCTTTCTGCACAGCAACTAGAAAGCTGACTGCAACAGTGGCACACATCTTTAATCCCAGTACTCAGGAGGCAGAGGTAGGAGAATCACCATGTGTTTAAGGCCAGCCTGGGACTACATATTGAATTCCAGGTCAGCCTAGGCTAGAGCGAGACCCTACCTTAAAAAAAAAAAAATACCCAAAAGAATCTAAGAATATAACACAAATGCCTTCACATTCATGTTCATTGTGGCATTCTCAATATTGCCATTATGGAACCAGCCCAGGTGTCTATCTACAGTTATCTTCTCATTGCTGGGAACAAAACAACTCAACCAAAAACAGCTTATGAGAGGAAAGGTTTCAAGGGGAAGCTTTATCATGGCAGGAAAAAGCAGGGCAGAACAGAGAATAGTCATCACATCTTGTAACAAAGTTGTGAAGTAGTAAGAGTGAGTGAGCTCTGGCAAAGAAGTTTTGGGCTAGAACACCCCAGGGACCCTCCAAGCAACACACCTCATACAGCAGGTTCTACCTCCCAAACTGCCACCATCTGAGAATTAAGTCTGAGCTTAATCAAAAGCACCTAAGGCTATGGGGTGATATTTCAGATTCAAAACACCATATTCTTTCTGCCATGGGCCATCTCATGATGCAAAATATATTCAGTCCAACTTTAAAAGTTCACACAGTCTCCATGAGTTTCAACACTGTTCAAAAGTGTCACCTAAAACTCTGCAAAATCAAAACACAAATTAAATACTTCCAATAAATAATGGCACAGTAAACATTCCCATTGAAAAAGTAAGGACTGGACCAGTGCAAGACAGAAAACCAATAGAGCAAACATCAATTCCCGCAACTGCATGTTGGGCAACTGAGACCTATGATAAAATCTCTGGGCTCCAAACTTCACTCCTTCAGCTTTGGCTGCTTGCTTTCCAGGCAGATCCACGCAAACAAGACCCAGCTTTCCTTAGTGGTCATCCCACAGTTAGCCATAACTCCAAAATCCTGGGGTCTCCACTGGAACCCACTGTGTGGCTGGCATCACAAGGCTTCACACAGGCCACCAAGTGGCCATTTCCAGAACTGTCACCCCTGCGTTTGTCATATTTCCAAAATCAGTACCAGGTAGACTATCCGATTAATCTAGGTGGGGATAAAGCTGACTTTGAGAAGCAGGAAACTCCTTCAACATTCTTCCTCCAGGACCCCTATTTTCCAAAGAGGCAGCACTTTTCTTAATGTCCCTGTACAAAGCAGCCATCCAGTCCTCAATGGTAGTAGTCTCTTCAACAACTGATGAAACCGGCTCTATGCCAGGGATCTGAACCTGCTCATATTTCCTCTGCCAAACACACCAGTCCATTACTTTTAAATTCAACTTAACTCAAGTTCTAAGGACACAGACAGAACACAACTTCTAACCCAGTTCCCTGAAAAGTCCTCGTCCTCTGAAACCTAGTAAACTGAGCTTCACAGTTCTCTCTGCAGTAAGACCTTTTAAACTCTCACAATAGCTTATTAAATTGTGCTTATAGCACTACAAAGCTTCTCTCATCCAAAGTTCCAATCCTTCCACAATCAAGTTACAAAAGACCAAAAAAAACCACATGGTCAGGTTCATCGCAGAAACAACCCCACTTCTTGATACCTATTTTCTATAGCAATTACCTCTCATTGATGGGACAAAACATCTGACCAAAAGCAACGTATGGAAGAAATATTCCAGGGCTACAGCTTTGAGGGTAAGTTTTATCATTGCTGGAAAAGCATGGCACAAGCAGGAGGCTGGCTTACATCATAATACATCCACAGCAGAGGCAGAGCATCAAGAGTAAGTTTGCTATAACACCTACAAAGTCCATCTCCAGCAAAGCTCCACCTCCCAAAGACCCAACAACTTTCCCAAATTGCACCAGCATGGGGATCAATTATTCAAAACACATGATGCCATAGGAGACATTTCGTTCAAACCACAACAGGTGAATGTATAAAAATGTGTTTTATATATACATAATAGTTTTATTCTGCCATAAAGAATCAGTGGCAAAAAAAATGGATGTAACCAGGTATTATGTTAATTTTAAAAAGCCAGACTTAGAAAGGCTATCAGGTTGGGGTAACAGATTAATGAGTAAAGCACTTGCTGTGTAAGTGTGATAATCTGAGCTCAGATTCCCGAAACCCACTTAAAGCAGAACATGGTAGGTAGTGCAAGCATCTGTAATCCCAGAACACCTAAGGCAAATTGGGAGGCAGAAACAAGAGAATTCCCGGAAAGTTCATGGGCCAGCTGTCCTACTATATGTAATGGCAAACAATAAGAGATCCTATCTCAAGGTGGAAGGTGAAAAGTTAGAGTTGACTTCTGATTTCCACAAACATGCCATGGGCACAGCTACATGCACCTCTAATCCCAGTCCCACTGGGAAGCAGAGATCTGAGAATCTTTGGAGCCCAGAAGCTCTGAATTTAGCAAAAGGAAACTGGCTGAAAACAAACCCATGTGGAGGGTGATGGAGCAGATCACCTGGCCTTCCACTCTAGCCTACACGGGTGAGTGTATGAGGCACTACAAAGGTATATATTGTGTAAATACCGCCCCCCCCACACACACAATACAAATGAAAGCAGAAGGGGGACTGTTTGAGAAGAAGAAATTACCCAAAGAGAGGAGGGGGATAAGGGATAAAGGATAAGGGAATTGGGAGGCAACTATGACCAAAGTTATATGATATGATATACATATATGAAAATATACTGAAATGTACTACTTTGGACAATGAATATATAGTAAAACATGAAAGAAGAAAATAATTCCATTCATAATACCACAAATAGAATTAAAACACTTAAAAATAAACTTAACAGAAGCAAAAGATTTAGATACTAAAGTCTGCAAATGCTGCAGAAAAAAAAGTTAAAGACACCAATTATACAGCAATTTCACTTCCGGGTACATGTCCAAAAATTTTTAAAGAGGAGTCTGAAGAAATATGCTCATATTCATAGCACCATGACTTTTACTGAGATTAAGGGGGCTCACTAGGTTGCTCAGGCTATGCTGGCAAGTGCCTTAACTGCAGATCTCTCCAGTCCTCTTCATTTAAAATATAAATTCTGCCAGGGTGGGGGGTGGGGGTAGGGGTGGCACATACCTTTAATCCCAGCATTTAGGAGACAAAGGTAGGAAGATTGCCTTGGGTTTGAGGCCACCCTGAGACTACATAGTGAATTCCAGGTCAGCCTGAGCTAGAATGAGACCCTACCTCAAAAAATAAAATAACAACAACAACAAAAAAAATGAGATTCCACCTTGCTCCAGCCAGAATGGATATCATCAAGTAATGAGATGGCTTGGGAGATGGTACAGTGGTTAAAGGCACTGCTTGCAAAGCCTGACAGACCACATTCCATTCACCAGTACCCACATACAGCCAGATGCACAAAGTGGCACATACATCTGAAGTTTGTTTGCAGTGGCAAAAGGCCCTAACATGCCTATTCACTCTCTCCCCACTCCCTTTCTCTCTGCTTGAAAATAAAATCTTTTTAAATCTTGGGCCTACCCCTAATCAAATGAATCACAAACTGTTTATGACTCTCCAGATGACTGTAATACAGTTAAGAAGCACTACTAACAACCCTAGACCAATGAAAGATTCTCTGGGGGTATTTTTAAAACACCCCAGATGGTTCTAATGTGCAGCCAAAGTTGATTTTATTTTAATTCCCTAAGTCTTGAGTGGGCACTGGACACCAAGTTTTGTAATACTCCAGTTCTAATGTCAGTAGCCGAAGGATGTCCAGTTAAATTAAAATGTTTTTTAAAAGGCTTTGTTACAAATAATTACTACTATTGCCATGATATATGTATTCTTATTAGTAGCAAACTTAACTTTCTGAACTTCCTAAAATTACACAAAAGCTACTCTTTAAAACGTGAAATTCTGCAAATGAAAGGAATAGAAAATAAGAAGAACAAAAGTCCCAACTGATTAAACTGCCTGAAAATGTACTTACGTTTTAAAAATATTTATTTGAGAGAGAAAGAAAAAGGAGTGAAAGAATATGGCATGCCATAACTTCTTGCCACTGCAAATGAACCCCAGACACATGCACCACTATGTGCATCTGGCTTTACATGGGTACTGGGAAATCCACCCAGGCTGTCAGGTTTTGCAAGCATGTGCCTTTTAATGCTGATTTATCTTTCCAGCCCACATATACTTAGTTTTAAAATAGTTAGGATATATATATCTATATATATAAATATAGATATATATAGAGAGAGATCAGATTACTCAACAAATATTTAAATAAAAAAGCATAAAGTACATTTAGACTAAGTCAAATATCCATAATTACACACACACACACACACAAACACACATATGTGGCATATTCCTAATAAGTTCAGACTGACAGTACTCCACATAACCCCTTGTTTTCTGATAATCCAATTTTTTCCTTTTGGAATTCTTTATCATTTCATTGAATATTAAATGAATTTGTGAATAAAACATATTTTTTGTTTTCTGTTTTAGGCATATAAAAAGCACAGGAAGTCCTCATCAAAGGAGGTAGTTATCTATAAAATTGGGGTTCCTCTTTTAAAAAATCTATTGTGCAGGAGTGCTTTATGAGGTTTGAGAATAGCAAATGCTGGGCAGAGATGCTGTTCCCATGGAGACTCTAAGCAAACATCTTCATGGCCAAGTTTCTGTACCAATTCAAACACCCTTAATTTACAGTGAGGAATCAAGAAAGTGTTTCCTAATTTGTCTATATAAAATATCCCTTATTTGGAAAATATACTAACATTTGTGTACATTTGTGTAACATTTGTGCATCTAGATTTCAATGTACACTTGCTAACAGACTGTCTTATTAGAAAGATCAAAACAACTTTTTTTTTTAAGGCAGTGTCTCACACAGTAGCTTAGGCTGGCCTGAAACTCACTAGGTAGTCCAGACTGACCTTGAACTCTACAATCCTCCTGCTTCAGTCTACTGAGTGCTGGAATTAAAAACATGAGCCACATGATCGGCTCAAACCATCTTTATTTTTTAACTTTTATTTTGACAATTTCATACATTTGTAACATTCTAATCTTATTTACTCCCAAATTACTTCTCATCTCCCTCCCATTCTCAATCACTTCTTCCCAACTAATCCCTTTCCTCCTTTCATGGTTTTTTGTTTTGTTTTGTGCTTCACTGAGTTAAATTAGGAGGGTTGCTTGTAAGCGCATGGTTTGGGGGAGGGAGTAAGTGCAGATCTTAGGCCAGTATATTCAATATTGTGATGGCTAATTTTGTCAACCTGACAAAAATCTAGAATCAATAAGAAAGAAATCTCTAGGCATGTCTGTGAGGGGACTTCTACATTAGATGAATTGAAATGGGAAGACCCACCCTAACTGGACATCATTCTTCTATAGGCTGGGCCCCCACATTAAATTAAAGAAAAAGAAAAGGCAAGTTAAGTACCAGCATTTATTGCTCTGAGCTTTTGACAATAATGAATGTTGGTGCTTAACTTGTCTTTTTTTTTTTTTTAAATAATGTGACTGACTGCTTCATGTTCTTGCCTCCATGCCTTCCTCAACATGATGGCCTATAACCACAAAACTAAGCCAAAATAAACACTTCCTTCCTTAAGTTGCTTTTTGGTATTTGGTCATAGCAAAGAGAAAAATAACTAATAGAGAAGTCATATCAAAGAGACAAGATTAAGGAATGCCAAGAAAAGTCTCTCTATGGAAACAATTATGGATTAGTTAGCAGAACTTTGGTAAAAGGGAACCACTATAGTTAGTACTGTTTAAGTTCTGCTGTTTAAAATTATAGCTATGATTCAAAAACACTAATTGGGAGGCTCAAGAAATTATAAGTCTTCACATATGTGCCATTTTGAATGGTGTGATAGAATCTTATGCTGTCGCCCTTCTTTTCACCTAAAACGTGAACTATTTATTCCCCTTGGTCCAGCAAATCTGCTATAAAAAATACCCACCCTTTAGTCACTTACTAGCTACCTTGGTTATCAGACTGACCTGTGCTACAGCAGAGTATTTAAGTAAGTTATTTTACTTAAAAATGGCCTAAAAGTACAAAGGTATTAATTCTAGCACTCAGGAGGCTGGGGCAAGAAAGGATCACAAGATGGAGGTCAACAAAACAAAAGCAGATATGCTGAAGGGAAAACATGAAAATACACTAAGGTACTTTGAAGGAGAAAGGGCAACCACAATCACATTGCAGAGTATTACACTATACTGTTGTGATTGATATGGACTGTTTTTTACTTGATAGTGTTCAAATCCAAGGCTCCACACATGCTAACACTCTATCACTAAACTACATTCCCAACTCTTTAATTTTTCAATTTGATATTACTTATTGTGGCTAATCTCTTATTGCAACTAAATTATTTTACCAAAAAAAAACATTTATTACAGGTATACATAAATTGAATAAAAACACTGTGCATATATGCATGCACATGCACCCCATACTATTCTTGGCTTCAACATTCACTTAGGGTGCTAGAACATGTCCTCCATGGATAAGAGAGGACTACCACTATGTTCTAAACTCTAAAGACTAGTAAGGAATATCATCTTTCATAAAAGGGACTGATGGAGAAAAAGCACTGGTTCACTTCGATGAGCTGTGTGGGGGGAAACTTCTTCCCTGGGGAGCTGTAAACTTTCACTCCAGATAAGGCAAAACAGACCAAAGGACAATTATACCAAAACCAAGATTGGTGAACCAATTAGTTTATTCATGCTATTTACAGAGCAAGGTGAAGAGTTTACAGGAGCAACAGATGACTCAAAGGCAACTGTATCACAGAGAAGCTCACCCCTCAAAGAAGCTGTCTATGGAACACACTTTACCACCTACAGGCAGCTCAATCAGTTGTTTTTCCTTTATATAGACTTAAGGGCAGGGTCTTGCAACCCTTTTCCAGACTTGTTGATTTCTGGGTCTCTGGAACTTCCTTCCTGTCCCTGTCCCTGTCCCTGTCCCATGAAGGAATGTTTCACTTTCTAATTCATATAACCTTAGGGAAATGTTGTGCGACCTTTTAAGTTTTAAGTCTCCCAGACTTGACTTCTTGAATCAAACCTTTTTCCTCTCTTCGGTACATGTATTTTATACAATAGCTCTTATGCTTCAATCACCAGCTGTGCAGCAGGCACCCATGGCTATGGCAGCCCAAGTTCTGGTGCATCTTAATAGTGTCAAGCATGTACAATAATTAGCTTGTCCAAAAATCTGTCCTGATACGCCTGGTGACTCACTCTGTGTAAACCTGCAAAAACTGACAATTGTTTCAACACTGTGCTAAAATTTTTTTAAAAACAAAACCCATCATTCCCTTTATTAGACAGGCCATCGGCTGGAGAGATGATGGCTCAGCAGTTAAGTGTGCCGCCTGAGGGAGCCTAAAACCAGCTGAGTTTGAATCCCTAGAACCCGCATAAACAGCTGTGCATGGACACACAGCCTGTAATCCCAGTCCTACAAAGAGGAACAGAGACCAGGTAATCACCCAGGCTCCCAAAAACCAGCAAGCTCAAGTCAGTATCAATAAGAAACTCCAGCTCATACACAAACAGGAAGAGCAGTGGAGCCGACATTCTATTCTAGCCACCACGAGTGCCTGCCAACACAGGTAAGCACATGGGGAGCCACAAGGGCACAAACTTATGCATACACCAAACACTACATACATATCACCTTGCATACACACAAGCCAAAGAAGAGAGGGAGAGAGGGAAAAGGGAAAGAAAGGGCAGTAAGTAGCTAACCACAAAGATAACAGAACAGACTTCAACACACACAAATAGCAAGTAGCAAACTGACTGGAGTTCTTCCTCACTAATAATCACTTTAAATGTAAATGACATTCACTATAGACACTGATCAGTAGAATTGATTTTTTTAAGTCTAACAATATGATGACTTAAACACAAATAGCTTTAAAATGAAAAGATGAAAAAAGATCATGCAAACTAAAACAAAGAGAGATAACTTGACAGATTAGAAAAAACAAGTCTATGCATATTGATCAAAGAATTGATTAATCAATATATAAAAGTACCAAGTACACATGGAAATTCCCCAGGATAAGATCATGTGAGGGAACAAAACAATTCTCATAAATTTAACCAGAATAAAATTTGCAATGTATTTATTCCAACCATAATGGAATCAAACTAAATTGGTAACAGAAGAAAAATTAGAAGATTAACAGTATATTCCAATCTTAAGCAATAGATCAAAGAATATAAATCACAGTGACAACTGTGATGTCATCTAGATAATCTAGATGAAAGGATGAAAATCCTAGAAACACGAAAATTATCATAATTTACTGGGGGGAGCTCAACAGTAACTTAAAAAAAAGCTGGGCGTGGTGGTGCATGCCTTTAATCCCAGCACTCCGGAGGCAGAGGTAGGAGGATTACCGTGAGTTCAAGGCCACCCTGAGACTAATTCCAGATCAGCCTGGCCTAGAGCATGACCTACCTCGAAAAACCAAAAAAATAAAATAAAATAAAGACTCTCCCTTCACTCAAAAATTCAAGGGCAAATTGGCTTCACTGGTGAATTTTACCAACCACACATTTAAAAAAGAATTAGCATCATCTGTACTCAGACTCTCAGAAGACTCAGCTAAGCGTGGTGGCTCAAGAAGTAGAGGCAGGAATATTATTCAAAGTTCCAGGCCAAGCAGGTCTACATAGTACCAAATCAGGCAAAACTAGATAATGAGACCTTGTTTCGGAGGGGAGGGGAGGGG
>PVHP010037792.1:0-17210 GCA_004024765.1 Zapus hudsonius
GAAAGAAAGCACGCAAGCTGGCAAGGTGCCTTAGGCCTTTAAACCCAGTACTTGGGAGATCGAGGTAGGAGGATGGCCATAAATTCAAAGCCAGCCTGGGCTACAGAGTGAGTTTCAGGTCAGCCTTGGCTAGAGTGAGACACTGCCTCAAAAAAAAAAATGAATCAATCATCAGTCAATCGATCAATAAGTGACAATCAACAAGAAAGGTGGCTCAGTCCGAAGGAGCAATTTTCCTCCGTGTCATAATTGCACTTGTTTCTTTGTCCACTATGGGCACGTGATATTGTCACAGCGCAGGTCTGACGAGCAGACAGGGGGAAGGGACTGTTTCTTGCTTTCGTCACAGTGAGGAAACAGTTCTCGAGAGATCCTGCTGTAACTTGATTTTACGTCCACCCAAACCCAATACCAATCTGGCAATGAGAAGACCACACATGCCTCAGACTACTCAGGTGGGAACAGGGTCACAGGAATGTGACTCTCTGAATACAAATGGAGCTCTGTCAGCAAGGAGTGGGGGAGGGGGTCATCTAAGGCAATTGTCAATAATATTGTTTCTCTTTTTCTTGACCTGCTCAGTCAAGTCTCCAGGGCACCAAGAGCTGAGACTTCATTGACGGGGTTCAATGTGGTAGAAACTGGACAATAGGCAGTGGTTGGGGACAAGACAGTCTGACTTTGCATCTGGGATCTCTTCGTTTCTTGGAAGGAAGCCAGCAGGCTCCACTTGACACTTGGGCCAGTTGCATCTGTGATCTCCCAGTATGGGTCAACTTGCTCACACAAGAGGACCAGCCAGCCCTAAAATCAGGATGGGATCCAGAAAATCCCAAGAGTCTATTACTATTATGGCTTGAATGTGAAATGCTCCCCCAACTTCTTGAATACTTGGTCCCCACATGGGGGTGCTATTTGGGGAGGTTATAAAACTATTGGGGCACAAAGTCTAGCTGATAGATGTAGACCATTGAAATGGGCTGGAGAGATGGCTCAGCGGTTAAGGCTTGTCTGCAAAACCTAAAGATCTGGGTTTGATTCCCCAGTACTCACATAAAGCCAGATGCACAAAGTGGTGCATGTATCTGGAGTTCGTTTGCAGCAGCTGGAGGCCCGGGCATGCCCATATTCATTCTTTATTTCTCTCTTCTTGCAAATATATAAATAAACAAATTTTTTAAATATTTGATTTATTTATTTACCTGTAAGCAGAGAGATTCAGAGAGAGAGAGAGAGAGAGAGAGAGAGAGAGAGAAAGAATGGGTACATCAGGGCCTCCAGCAACCACCTTAACCACTGAGCAATCTCCCCAGCTCAAATAAATATTTTTTAAAAAATCTATAACCATCCTGAGATAAGGATAGAGTTGGAGTCATATCTGCTTTTCTCAAATTAGTTCAGAAAACATACAGGCAGGTCACCTCATTTCTTCCCCGTGGCAATATCTGTTTTCCCTGCAGACATCTTCCTGCTTATGGTAGTTTTGAGTAAATGTCCCCCAGTAGAATTTATTATAATTGTGTTTATTAAATTGTGAATTGTCTCCAGGCTTCTGGCTGGAGGAAGTGTCACTTTGGCCTGGTCTCCTGGGGTCATGACACCCTTTCTAAATTGGATGCAAAATTCTAGGGATACATATGCAAAACAGCAGCCAGAACCCCAGGTCTGGCAGTTCTGCATTTTGTGAATTACAGTGTGCTTGCTTGCTTGCTTGCTTCTGGAGGTGCTGTCTCCCTCTCTCTCATTGCTTGCTTCTGTAAAAGGGAGCCAGCCTTTTTTCCTTAACTTCCCCTGGGTCTGTTACTTCAACAAATACTTTCCTCCCCCAAATTGTGCCTGGTTTGGAGATTCATCCCAGCAGCGTGTGGCTGACTACGACATGGCTCAAATGCCCTTCATGGAATTTCAGAAAAGCTCCTCACACCTATCCAGGCCATTATGAAATAGAGGTTTAAAGCCGGTGTTCAGGAGCCAGTGATGGGTTAGACTATCACGTTTATACTGCATCCTCACTGTGTGATATATTTCATCTCTTTAAGTCCCAATTTCTTCATCTGTGTTATAAAATTTCTTTCTGAGACCGGATGACATAGAGCGGTACATATAAAGTTCTTAACAACCATCACCTTTCATGGTAGAAGTTTCAGCATAAACCAGCAAGCAGAAAACAATAGCAAAGACTTGGAGGAAGACATCAACTCTCAGGGATGAGGATCCTAGAGTCAGAAAAACTATGGGATGGCAAAGGTGAAAGGAATCCTCAGAGACAACATAGAACTTCTTCCTCAAACAGCACAGTGGAATCTTCTAGTTCCTTGGAAATTTAGAAGCTCTCATCCCTAGCAGATGACCAAGAGGGCAAAAACACTGTCCTGAAATCTCCAAATATAACATTTCTCCCTGCCACCATGGGTCTAGCCATCACATACTAACTGGGTACCTAGTTCGGTCCAGATGCTGGTGAGAGAACTTCAAGTTCAATCCCGACACTGGTTTCCATGCCTATTGGCTAGTTTGGGCATTGTTAGATACCGATGGCCTGATTTAAAATGCAAGGAAACTATCCAAAACATAGCTCAGAAACAGAGCTACTGAGGGATGGAGAAATGGCTCTGCAGTTAAGGCGCTTGCCTGCAAAGCCTAGTGACCTGGGTTTAATTCCCCAGTACCCATGTCAAAGCAGATGCACAAAACGGTGCATTGCTTAGAAGCTCTGACACCCCCACCCACTCCCACTTCTCTCTCCTCTCCTTGCAAATAAATAAAATATTTTTTAAAATATTTTTAAAACATACCTAGTGAATTTGGGAGTTCACATATGAGCCCTACTCAGCCTATGCAGTATCACAAAAATGTTGCCAGCAAGGCCTCAAACACCCATGGTTTATTCTTATGTGCATTGATTCTCAGTGATCTGCCAATGAGAGGAGCACCAAACTACATGGAAACGAAACAAGGGGAGGCTGGAGAGACAGCTCGGTGGTTAAGGTGCTTGCTTACAAAGCCTAACAATCAGGGTTCGATTCCCCAGTACCCATGTCAAGCCAGATACACAAAGTGGTACATGCATCTGGAGTTTGTTTGCAGTGGCTGGAGGCCCTATCACCCATATTCTCTCTCTCTTTTTCTCTGTCTCTCTCTCTCTTTCTCTCTCTCTCTGCAAATAAATAATTTTTAAAAAGGAAATGAGATTTCTAGAAAAATATGTAATCAGGCACAACGTCTCCCAATTGAACAGGAGGAGAGGAACCAGCAGATAAAACCAAAGACAATTAACTGGAAAGGAAACTTTCTGTGGTTTAACCACCTGCAGCACCAGCTCACTAGAAAGAACGGTGTGATCAGTTAGTGGCTTTCATCCCTGCAAACCTGGGTCAAAAGCACGAATAATAACGCCCTGACACAAGCATGGCAGAGAGAAATGGGCAAACCAAAACTCTGACCAAAGAGTGGCATCCAGTGGCCAGGGGGTAATCTGCACTGAGCCACAGCTGCAGGTACCCGCATGTGGCCGTTGCTGGCTAACCACATCCAGAGAAACACCAGTAGACCACAGGAAGTGGTCAGCACCAGCCTGGGGCCCATGAAGGGAGAGAACCCAGCTTGTTGGGATGAAGGCAGATAAAGATGTACTCCTCCTGGAAAAGCTCCTCCCTCCAGCTCTTCCCACCCAGGCTGCCATCAGCTCAGTGCCGGGCACTCTGAGATAGAAGCTCCAGCCCACACTGGTGGTGGTGTGGACTTATCAATGAAGACATCACCCCAACGCCACTGTGAGTGGAAGAGAAGTTTATTAACCCCAGGGTCCAGAGTGAGATCTCTCTCAAAAGCTCTGGCCCAGAGTGAAGTTTTATTTTCCCATTTATACATTTTGTAGCAGTGAGGCAGGATGAAGCGATCACGCAGGGTTTGCAAAAGCTTTACAGTGTGGCCTACATGATTCCAGATCACTTGAAAACATATGAGCAAGCCGGGCGTGGTGGCGCACGCCTTTAATCCCAGCACTCGGGAGGCAGAGGTAGGAGGATCGCTGTGAGTTCAAGGCCACCCTGAGACTACAGAGTGAATTCTAGGTCAGCCTGGGCTAGAGGGAGACCCTACCTCAAAAAACAAAAACAAAAAAAAAGAAAACATATGAGCAATCCTTCAAAACATGTGGTACATATGAAGTCTTTCCCTGTGTTTTCATACATGAAAACGTGTATGTCAGTCCTTCCTGCAATCAGGTTGTCCTGATTGTTACCAAGGATGACACTCCGGTCTAGTATAAACCATCTTTCTCTGTCCTGTCTTCAAGGATTTCAAGGAAGAAGTTCAGCTTCCCAGCAGTTAACATTTTCAGCAGCTTTAATGAATTCAGGGCTCTTTTTGCTTTGGTTTTTTATTCTCCTAAATTCCACTCGTTCAACCTCTCTTCTGCCACATGAGGTTGGAGAGATGCCTCTCACTGATGCGACATCATCAGACAATGATAAGACAGTCACTGGAGGGTCAATCTGAGAAGACAACCTGCTATGATGTTTCAGGGAATGAGTGGTCCTCAAAGTGGTCCAGTCTAGCAATCAGCGTCCCCTTGGGAACCAACTAGAAGTGTTCATCCTTGGACCTCATTTCAGCATCATCAGGAACTCCAAAGGTAAAGAGCCCAGTATCCCCTGGGGGATTCTGAGAGCCACTGTTAAAGCAGTGACGCAGCCAGAGTGAGAGGGTCCCAATGGAAATATGCCTCCAGCTGAACCCCAAAGGAGCCAGAGAATAGGGGAGATGTCCTCCCTGAAAAAGAGGCAAGAGAGTGACTCACTTCAGAGCCAATGAGGTGAACACCCAGAGAGAAGCAAGTGTATGTCAGAGTGATTGACAGAAGTTACTCAGCTTGCAAATAAATAAATACCCAAAAAATTATTTCAAAAATAGAAATCATTAATATTTGCGTTCAAATTTAGAACGTGAGCAACCAAGGGGGTGTTAATGTGGAAATGGATTTCCTTATGTTTGCTATGCCCTGGATAAGGTCATTTCTCCATGTGTGTACATATCCCCTGAGCCTTGTTCCCTAGGGTGCCAAGAAACAACTCCTCAGTGACCCCAGCCCCCTGCTACTAGAACCTATGCCCTTCATGTCCTTGGACTGGTTACAGAATTCAGCTCCGTTCCTCTACCAAACTGAAGTAATCTTTATCCTTTCTTTTTTCAAAAAAATTGTTTATGTATTTGCAAGTAGAGAGAGACAGGGAGAAGAGAGGGCCTCCTGTCGCTGCAAATGAACTCCAGACACATGTGCCCCTTTTTGCATCTGTTTTTACATGGGTTCTGCAGGCCATCAGACTTTGCAAGGAAACACCTTTTACTTCTGAACAATCGCCACAGCCCCTGAATTTTAATTTCAATTTAATCATAAATTTAAGTGGTCTTGCTTGGATAGGTTAGTGGCTACAGTGTTGGACAGAACAGTTCTAAGTTATAGAGAAATCCTGAAAGAGTTCTAATTTCTTTTTTGATTAGCCTGTCCCTGATCCCTGATCCCAAACCCAGATATTGTGAGTAAAAAAAAAAAAGATTACAAGTCAATTTTATTTATGGGGATAAGTTTAAAATCCTAAATAAAATATAAATTTATAGAATCTAGATGATTATTTTCACTAAGCACACACACATGCATCTATGCTTGGAATTATTCCAGTATTTGCAGAAAACTTTATTAATGAGGCCCGTTACATTAATAAGTTAAAAATGATCATCTCGACAAATGCCAATGATATGTGATAAAACTGTTAATAAGTCAGAAATAGAAGGCTTTCTTTAATAGCCTTCAAATTAGCTACCGCAAATGAACTCTAAGGAACTTATCTCTAATAATGAAAATCTAGAATCAGTCCATTACGGAGTGAAAGGCATATATTCCCCTGTTTGTCATTGTTTTGATAGTGTTTCCCAATGCTCCGTAGCGAGGATATGAAATTAGCTAAATGTTAGGAAGAAATCAAATGATCATTATTTGCAGATTTTTGTGCTACTCAGAAAAAAAAAAAGAAAAAGAAAAATGACCATTAGAGCCAGGCATAGTGGCGTACGCCTTTAATCCCAGCACTGGGGAGGTAGAGGTAGGAGGATTGCTGTGAGTTTGAGGCCAGCCTGGGTCTACAGAGTGAGTTCTAGTCAGCTAGAGCTGGAGTGAGACCCTGCCTCAAAAGAAAATGACCACTAGAATGAATATGAACTATGGGTTTAATTGCCAAATAGGATACACACACTCCTATCCCCAATCTGATAGCCATAAAGGCAGACGAAACCAATTTCATTCAAAATTTTATTTTTGGCATCCAGCAGAGTTCCTTGAAGAGAGAAGATACATAAGTATTTGCTGAATGAATTTGTTGACTTGAAAATTCAGAAACCTTAAAGGTTATATGTTAGCATTTCCTCCAAGGGACTGGTTTGCAAAATAAGGGAAAAAAGCATTTTATCATATCAATAAATGCAGAACAAAAGTTGGGTTGGAGAAATGGCTCAGCAGTTAAAGTTGCTTGCTTGCAAAGCTTTGGCTCAGATTCAGTTCACCAGTACCCATGCAAAGTCCCTATCCCATGAGCAAGCCCACTGAGGAGGGCCCCCAGTGGATTGTATGAGAGGGAGCCAGATTCCCCCCCCCCATCATGGCTCTTACTGTCTTTCTGCCCACTCTTCTGATCAGATCCCTGAGTCATGGTGGGTGAGTTTTAGTTCTGTTTTATTGTTGAGGTCTTAAGAGTCTCTGGATTTCTGCTTTAGATTGTGTTGGGTATCCTCAGTGTCTGTCTCCATTATTCTTAGACAGGTTATCTGATTTGCTGTGGAGGTAGGTCTCTTGCTCATCTCGCCACTTCCTCAAAGATTTCATTTCAGCTCTATATCATAAAAGGGGTGGTTCATCTGCCTGGGTGACAGGTAACATCTGGGGTCCTGTTGGTGGGATTGGTTGCCCATGGCTCTCGCTGGCTTCTGAAACAAAAAGAATGTCCAATGGAGAGTCAGGTCAGTATGGGTTAAATGAGACAAACTTTGTTAATTTGTCGAGATTCTAATGGGTATAGTCTTCCTGTAGATCTCTGGTTTGTGAGGGTTTCCCTTGGAGCCCAGGTTCTTGGTTTTAATATGGGATTGCCATGGATCTCAGTTCCAGATAAGGGTTATGTGCCTCAGAGCGGATGTCTTAGCCAATTAACAAGTTATTGGTTACTCACCCAGGTTTAGTGCCACTATTGCACAGGTGAGCACTTCTTGGCATTTCTGGTCTCTGCTAGTCTTCCTCATTCTCACAGCATCATTCAGTGTTGTATGTCAATGACCTCTGCTTTCTCGGAATATCTTTGGTCAATTTCCGCTGGCAGCTCATGTAACACTTTCCAGCACTACACATGCTACCATCTGGGGGCTGGATACTGTTCTGGATTAAGCAGGGTCTCTCCGTGTTGCATGATGACAATTTGTGATGTCTTTAGCACTAGGGTCATACCTTTTGCTGGGGAGGGTATTCAAGAGCTTTGACATAAGCCTGTCTTATTTTGGGGGACCTCATGGGTCTCTTCAATCAACAGCTCAGTGTGGGAAGTAACCAATTTTTTAAAAAGTTAGTGTTTTCATAACTGTGAAGTACATGGATATGTGTGATGGTGACGTAATAGAACCATCAGTTTTATGAAATATGAACATTATGAACATAGGTGAAAATGTCATAGTGAAATCTATTATTACGTACAATTAACATGTGTTGTAAAAAATTCAGTGTGCATGTGTTGGGGGGAGTCCCGGTGTGTGAGTGGGGTGAGTAGATCCCAGTGTGAGTGGGGGATGGAGGAGAATACAGGAGAGAACCAGAATACATCACTACATAAAGAAGAGAAAAGTGGGTCATTTCCACCTCTTCTGCCTATGGCCACTCACACTTCATTAAAACAGAGATCCAGAGGCTGCAGAGAATTCCACACTAAATCGGATCCCTATCTTGCCCACCAAGACTCAGGGAACATTGCAGAAGGAGTAGCCTGAGACACTATATTCCCATTCCCTGCAGAGACTTACTGAGGCTTCTTGGTCCCCATAATGAATACTAACAGTCTTCCTGAACTGGGGTGGGGTAAGGGGGTCGAAAAGTACAACCATTTTATAACAAAAAGCAATAAATAATGATTATGATTATAATAAACCTCTGTGTCTAGTGGATAAAAAGAGTTATAGCCATCTGTGACTACATTCAAAGGGCTAGAGAAAGGATTGATTAGGCACATAACAGACCCACCACACTGAACCTTGTGCTCAGTTTGGGGTGCCATATGTTAATAGGAACATTGGAAAACAGATACCTCCAAAGCGAGCATTGAAAAGCTTGGGAAATTGTGCCATGATCCCAGGAAGTCAGACTGTCTACAATGGGAAGGCAAGTAGCTTAATGGCTGGCTATATTTATTTATTTATTTATTTATTTATTTATTTATTTTTGGTCTTTTGAGGTAGGATCTCACTGTAGCCCAGGCTGACCTGGAATTCACTCTGTAGTCTCAGGCTGGCCTCAAACTCACAGTAAATCTCCTACCTCTGCCTCCCAAGTGCTGGGATTATAGGCGTGTGCCACCACGCCTGGCTAAGGCAGGCTATTTGATATGACAGTCCACAGATACACAGGAACCTATGTATCGGCCATGTATGTGCTTATTTAAAGTTTGTATTAGAAATGACAGGAAGTGTTCTCGATGGAACTGCTTGCCTTGGGACATAAGCAAGGTAGTTAAGAAACAAGAAAAATTAAGGCTAAAATTAAGGTACTGTATCTACCAAGATCTCACAGCTAACCAGAAGAACCACAGATTGGCTGTGATATGAATCTTAATATTTTTATTCATTTGCAAGCAGAGAGATAGAAAGAATGGGCACACAACCACTGCAGACTCCAGATTTATGCACCACTTGGTGCATCTAGCTTTATGTGAGCACTGGGGAATTGAACTCTGGTCATTAGGTTCTACAGGCAAGTGCCTTAACCGCTGAGCCATCTCTCCAGCCCAGTATATAATGTATTTTTATCCTAATTCCCTCTTGTCCTCCTCCTTTCTCACCCCCTTCCACAAGCCTCCTTTTCCTTTTGGTTTTTTTTTTCACTTTTTATTGACAGCTTCCATAATTATACACCATAAACCATTATGATTCCCCACACACACTCCCCCATATGTCTCCCCCTCTCAACTAGTCTCTGTTTTGTTTCGGTGTCATCATCTTTTCCTCTATTATGTGTAGGTATTATCAGGCACTGTGGAGTCATGAATATCAAGGCCATTCTGTGTCTGGAAGTTTCGTTGTGAGCAGTCCTCCCCTTCCTTTGGCTCTTACAATCTTTCCTCCACCTCTTCCACAATAGACCCTGAGCCTCGGGAAGTGGGACAGAGATGTCCCAGTGCTGAACACTCCACGGTCACTTCTCTCAGCACTGTGGGGTCTTTTGAGTGATCCCAGGGGTCAACGCCATCTGAAAAAGAGAAGCTTCTCTAGACAAGAGTCAGAGGAGCATTATTGTATGGAGATGTGCATTTTTTAAAATAAGTGCTTACATGACAATTTGGTGTAGCCCCTTCGTCACAATTACTTTCTTTTCTACTTTGATGTCTTTTCTTTTTCTTGTGAATACAGAGTTGAATCGGGGTTTCCTGCATGAACAGGGTAGGAGGATCCTTGACCAGAGCACATAAAACTTACCAGATTCTACATAAGTACAGCGAATGTCTCCTGTTCCCACGTTACCTGTCAATAACTCACTCCTAGTTTCTGGGGTCACTGATACCAGGAGCAGACACTCTTCAAAGGTGCCTACCTTATGGCCAACAGGAGAGTCAGCCCAATGAATGGATTTTTAAAAATATTTTATTTATTCAATTTCAAGCAGAGAGAGAGAGAGAGAGAGAGAGAGAGAGAGAGAGAGAGAGCGCACCAGGGCCACCACCTTGTGAGTCTGGCTTATGTGGGTCCTGGGGAATTGTACCCAGGGCTTTAGGCACTGGATGCAAATGCCTTAACCACTGAGCCATCTCTCCAGCCCAAATGAATGGATTTTTTTTTAACAATTATTCAATCTCATCCGACAGGACCTCATTAGCCATGATCATTGTACCTTCTATCTTGCCAATGAATTGGGTTTTCAGTTCAGTAGAAGCTTAGAATTTTCCTACTCATGCGGGCAGATAAAAGCTCTCAACTAACTCAGGTGTAGCCTGTTTAATGCACCATCCAACTAATTACTGAAGATGCAGATAAACCTGGCTGACAGAAAAGACTTCCTCCAAAAACCCAAACAAAGAGCCGGGAAGCTGGCTCCTCTGGCCCCAGCACAGGAGGGATCGGATGGCAGACATCTTAAAACAGCAGACCAATGCTCCAGTGACTTTGAAAATCCATGAATGCTAAGAGGAAAAAATTCTAGAATAGTCTTTATGCATTTCAGGACTACTTGATTGCAGTCTGAATGCCATGTAAACAATAGAAGTCGGATCAAGTGTTTCAGTCAAATGATATTCAAATTCAGCCTGTTTTCTCACAATTTAATTTTTTTTTTAAAAAAAGTGTTTTTTTAATTAGAACTGAATAAAGGACAGAGACTAGAAACAAGGGCATTGTTTTCACGTGAACTCTATGTCCTTCCGAAGGGTTAACTTTGAAAGATGAACTTAATTGCAAGTCTTTTGCTCTTAGGAATATTAATTGGATGTATCTTATTGTGGTAAAAATTTATGTTTCAAGGGGATATAACTAGAATAACGGACTTTTGTTTTGACGGGTGGGTCATTTTTCTCAAAAGATATATTTGGAAAATAAATTACTTGACCGTATACTTTGAAATGAATACAGAGCTAATCTTAACCACTTAAACTAATTCTTTTTTTTCTTTTTTTTTTAACAAAGGTTATGGACTGAATAAAAGTTTTCTATCTGGGAATAGAATAGCATCATAACCTGTGGAAGAAGTTCTCCATACAGTGTCTTCTGATTTTATAGCGGCTCAGCTCATAGTCAGGTTACATTAGTAATATTCCTGCTAACCCATCGCTGGGAGAGGTCTCTGGAAACATTGCCCAGCTCCATTCATTGTAAACTCGTTTCAATCTGTTTTGAGAAGTATGGCCAAGAGGTCTGAGCATGGGCATTAAGAAAGAAAAAAATTCAGGCTGGAGAGATGGCTCAGCGGTTAAGGCACTTGCCTCTGGTGCCTAAGGCCCCTCAGGACACATATAAAAACCAGACCCACAAGGTGGTGGCCCTGGTGCTCTCTCTCTCTCTCTCTCTCTCTCTCCCTCTCCCTCTCCCTCTCCCTCTCTCTCTCTCTCCCTCTTCCTCTCCCTCTCTCTCTTTCTCTCTCTCTGCTTGAAAATGAATAAATAAAATATTTTTTTAAAAAAAGAAAAAATTCAAGTATTCCCACCACCATGTACTCAAAACCTTAGAAAGCCCCTAACCCTGTTCTTTGATGGTAGGAGTTCTGGGATGGCTGCAGAGGGTGTCAGACTCTCTCAGACAGCTCTGGATTCCAGGACACACCTTCCAGCACCCTGGACTGCCCAGTCCTCCCACCAACAAAGACCAGAGTGGCCCAGGTGAATAGCCCAAGGTACGACTGTGAACCTGATGAAGCAAACCAGCAGCCAGGTGGAGGACACTGAGGTCATGGGAGAAAGAACAGACCCCGGGCAGTCTTGGGACACCTGTGTCTCGACCTCCCCTTCTTCTGCAGCCTCACCCAGTCCAGGGAGGCCTCCAGCCTCTGCTGCAGCCCAGCTCACTCACCTCCCTTCACTGGCTGGCCAGTGAGCAAGCGAGGAGCCTCTTGTCTCTGCCTCCCCAGCACTGGGGCTACAGGTGCACACTACCACCCCGCTTTTATGTGGGTGCTGGGTTCTGAACTGAAGTCCTCATGCGTCTGTTGGAAGCACCTTACTGACTGAGCCTTCTCCCCAGAAACGGTCTTTATGAGGTAGCAGAAATGCCTACAATGTATACTTGGTGATTTCTCAAAATGACTTTTTTTTTGGGGGGGGGGCATTGTCCCCACCTACTGACTGACTGCTGCTCACACAAAACATAGCTCTCAACCCCATGGAACATTCCAGCAATCCCACGGAGGAGGGCCCTCAGGGGAATGAGGGCAGGGAGGAGGGAAATGGTGGTACCAACACATGACTTGTTCATACAAAGTTTCTACTTAATAAATGATAATAATAACAAAAGAAATAAGATTTAAAAAGTCACGTGTGTGTGCGTGTGTGTGTGTGTGTGTGTGTGTGTGTGTGTGTGTGTTCACTCTTGTACCCTGTCATAATTCATTGTATTACAATGAATTCTAACCTTCTATTTTCCTGAGTCAAATATTGTTTTTTGGATAATGGGCTATTATGCTGGATGCTTCAGAGATTGTGAAGCTTAATGTCAGCATACAGTATTCTCTTTTTAATTAATTATGTATTTGAGAGAGAGAGAGAGAATGAACACACCAGGGCTTCTTGATGCTGCAAATGAACTCCAGCCGCATACAGTGCTTTGTGAATCTGGCTTTACTGGGGAATTCAATGTTGGCCTATCAGACTTTGTAAGAAAGTGCCTTTAACCAGTGAGCTATCTTTCCAGCTCTTAGCACACAATTTTCTCTTTTTACAAAGTTTCAGTACTGGTTATGAAGAGGAGGAAGCAATGCCTTATAGCAAGAAGTTGCACGGACTTTAGAACAAAATGTATCTTTTTTTAAAGGATTTTTTTTCTTTATTAAGCAGAGAGATACAGAAAGAGAGAGAGAGAGAGAGAGAGAGAGAGAGAGAGAGAGAGAGAGAGAGAGCACCAGGGCCACCACCTTGTGGGTCTGGCTTATGTGGGTCCTGGGGAATTGAACTTGGGGCCTTAGGCACTGGAGGCAAGTGCCTTAACTGCTGAGCCATCTCTCCAGCCCAGCAAAATATATCTTGACCCTTTCATAGAAAACTGTTTACTGAGTACATCCAAGGTGTCAAATTATCCTGTGTGCTAAAGATATACTAATAACACACACACAAACATACACGCACACAAGACACTGACCTCTGCACGTTTACACTACTGTGCAATTTGCATTCAGCTTTTATATCAACTTATCAGCTGTAGAAACTTGGGCTTTTTGTGTTTCCAGGTAGGGTCTCGCTCTAGCCCAGGCTGACCTGGAATTCACTATGCAGTCTCAGGTTGGCTCGAACTCACAATGATCCTCCTACCTCTGCCTCCCGAGTGCAGGGATTTTTATCATCTGCGAAGCAGTAATGACCACCAACAGCAGGAAGAGCTACTTGGCATGAAGGCCTAGGACGTAATCAACAGGCAATGAAAGACTATTTTTTCTATGATTCTAATTTACACAAATGATTGAATACCCACAAAAGAACTATAGTGTTGTTTCTGCAGTTAAGAAGAATGGACAGGGCTGGAGAGATGGCTCAGCGGTTAAGGCACTTGCCTCCAGTGACTAAGGCCCAGGGTTCAATTCCCCAGGACCCACATAAGCCAGACCCACAAGGTGGTGGCCCTGGTGTTCTCTCTCTCTCTCTCTCTCTCTCTCTCTCTCTCTCTTTCTCTCTCTCTTTCTCTCTCTCTCCTTGAAAATGAATAAATAATTTTTTTAAAAAAAAGAGAAGAATGGACAGGGCTGAAGAGATGGCTTAAAAGTTAAGGCATTTCCCTGCAAAGCAGAAGGACCCAAGTTCGATTCCCCAGTGCCCACATAAAGACAGATGCATAAGGTGGTGCACACGTCTGGAGTTCATTTGTAGTGACTAGAGGCCTTGGCTTGCCTATTCTCTCTCCCTCCCTCTTTCTCACTCTTAAATAAATAAATATATATTTTAAAATAAGAACGTACATTAGCTGTAGAGATTGCTCAGTGGTTAAAGCACTTGCCTGCAAATTCTAAGGACCCAGGTTCGAGTCTCTAGTACCCATGTAAAGCCCGATACACAAAAGTGGTGGATGCATCTGGAGTTTGTTTGCAGCAGCTGGAGGCCCTGACCGAGAGAATGGGCACGCCAGAGCCTCCAGCTGCTGCAAACGAACTCCAGATGCATGTGCCACTTTGTGCATCCAGCTTTATATGGGTACTGGGGAGTTGAACCCAGGTCCTTCTGCTTTACAGGCAGGTGCCTTGACCTCTCTCCAGTCCCTTAATTATTTATTTGCAAGCAGAGAGAGAAAGAGAATGGGTGCACCAGGGCTTCTAGCTGCTGCAATTAAACTCCAGATGCGTGCACCACCTTGTACATCTGGCTTTACGTGGGCACTGGGGAATCGAACCCCGGGGTGTTAGACTTTGCTAGTGAATACTACCTCGGTTTGCTTTCATGTCACGGTTCACACCAACCACAAACCATCAGAGAACTCTCGCTTTAGAAAAGAAAATGTGGTCACTCCATAAAGTAAAATAAAATAAAATGGGATGGAAGAGAGAGAGAGAGAGGCCACAGGAAAGCTGTTTTTCACGGCCATATAACCCCAGCATTAGAACAGTAATAGCTGTTAAATACGGGCCTGATCCTACAAGTGAACAGATTATTGAAATTTTCAAAGTGGCAGCTCGGATTTGAAGCTTCACCTCATTGACTATCTAATTCATTCCTAATGACATAATCATTGGTGAACAGTAAACGCAATTCAGAGGGTCAGAATTCTCCTATTAGTCTTTAGCTTTTATATCCGGAGTGCCGTTTGACTGCTGAGCTCTGTGTTTTATTAGTTAAAAGAAGAAGAAAGTACCCCCATTTCCAAGGTGATGGCTGTTTAAAATCTTTCCACAAACTGTATGTGGTCATTACAGCCCAGACAGAGAGTTGTTTGAAACACGCACAAAATACATTTAAATCTGCATCGCTGACAAAAAAATTTTTTTTCACAAATAAAACGGCTAGAGATAAATTAATTACCTTATTATGTTCCACAAGGAAAAAGGGTGTTAGACACACTGCTGCATTGTGTGTGGTGAGCAATCAATATTTTACTGTCTAACCATATTTAACTTTATGTGTATCTCCAAAGCTCTTTCTACTAGGAATTCTAATACAATACTCTACTAAGCTATGGCCATATTCAGTGCATTAAAGATTTCCTAAAATGCATCATATGAAGGAAGTCATATTTCATCTGCATCTGGTTCTCTTTCTCATTACCTAATCCTTTAACCCCCAATTCTCTCTACAATTCCTTATTAAATATAAGCAAAATATGTTCAATTTGGACTTTTCTAGTAAGGCACACCTTTACCCTATCACAGATCCAATAAATACCCCCCAAAAATGGATAGTGAGTACTTATATCAAAATAAGTTTCAAAAATATCTATCATTAATTAAAGAGTTATTCTTGCTTGAAAGGCTTGCTTATAGATTCAATTACTGGTAGCTTGAATATTGATCTGTTTCCTATATTCCAAAGATGGATGGGACTATATTGTAGTGTTTGGGCTTTTACAAAAAGTAGCCTGAAAGCCTTTAAAATGTGCCTGAGAAATTGAGTGGTAAATGCAAGACCTCTTTAACCATGGGGGTAAAACAAAATTCATGACTTCTGTTTGTTGAGTTTTAATTTAAAAAGTTGTTATCAGAGAGAGCCAGCTCTGATGGCTCATGCCAGTAACCCCAACAATCAAGAGGCTGAGATAGGAGGATCACTGTGAGTTCAAGGTCAGCCAGGGCTACAAAGTGAATTCCAGGTCAGCCAGGGATGGAGTGAGAGCCTGCCTTGAAAATATATATATATATTATCAAAGCCCCTTTGCATCAAAATACAATGGAGTTCATTTGTTTTCTTTTTAAAAATTATTCTTATTTATTTGCAAGCAGAGAGAGACAGAGAGAAGAGATACAGAGAGAGAGAGAAAGAGAGGGAGGGAGGGAGGGAAGGAGGGAGGAAGGGAGGGAGGGAGGGAGGGAGGGACAGAATAGGTGTGCAAGGGCCTCCAGCCACTGCAAACGAACTCCAGATGCACGCACCATTTTGTGCATCTGGCTTTACGTGGGTACTGGGGAATCGAACCCAGTTGTTAAGCTTTACAGGCAAACACCTTAACCACTGAGCTTAACCATCTCTCCAGCTCTAGAGTTAATTTTCTTGTTGCTCTGTGATGAAGTGTGTGATAAGAAGCACGTAGGGGAGGAAGGGTTTATTGTTACTGTATGAAGAGGTACAATCCATCAGGATGGAGGAGTGATGATATGAACATCAAGAATGACAGAGTGGACAGGAAGTAGGACCAGGCAATAAAACCTCAAGACCTGCCCCTCCCCCAGTGACCCACTTCCTCCAGAGAAGTGCCCACCTCCTTCTACAATACCAGCTGGGGATCAAGGTTTCAAACACACCAGCCTATGGGAGACATTTCATATTCACACTACCAGGAGCTAATGCTAAGCAAAGAATAATGCAGGCTGGAGAGATGGCTCAGCTGGTAAAGGCACCTGCTTGCAAGGCCTGACAGCCTGGGTTCGATTCCCCAGTACCCGAGTAAAGCCAGATGCACAAAGTGGTGCATGTGTGTGGAGGTCATCTGCAGTGGCTGGAGGCCCTGGCATGCCCATTCCTCCTTCCCACCACCCTGTTCTCTCTCTCTCTTTCTCTCTCTCTCTCTCTCTCTCCTTGCAAATAAATAATAATATGTTTTTTCATTTGAAGAAAAAAGCATAATGAAACAGGAAACATCTATAATATATATTATATACACTATACATTATATATGTATGTATGTATATATGTGTGTATGTATGTATTATGCATGCTAAGGAAAGGGTTAGGAGAAACCTGGCTTTTGTTTCATTTTGAAGTTACTGGAGTTGATTTATGTTATTTTATAGTTTATAAAATTATGAAGTGTGATGGTTAGGTTTTGTTGTCAACTTATCTTTTTAATTACCTTGGGTGGGTGTCTGAGGGTTTCACAGGAAGGCAGCCTCTCAGTAGAGGGCAGGATGTAATGAAGCTCAAGGGACCTAGAAATGAACATCCCTTCCAGGGAAGACAGTGCAGGAAGGGAATCCCAGAGACTCAGGAAGCCAACAAGTCTGGGAAAGGGTTGTAAGACCTGTCCTAAGACTACATAGAGGGAGAAAAAAAATCTTCTCTCTCTACCCCTGTCTGTTTGCTGTTCTCTCTTTCTCTCTCCCCCCCTTCTCTCTCTCTCTCTCTCTCTGTGTG
>PVHP010037793.1:0-17186 GCA_004024765.1 Zapus hudsonius
GGTATTGTCACTTGCGAGGAGAAACACCAGGCTTGCTCAGTCCACAGCTCAGGGAGCTCCTAGGCTCGGCCTCTCAGCTGCTGGAACTCCTCTCCTAACTGGAGCTTAAGTGCACAGCAAGATCAGGTTTCCTCAGGAAGGTTTAAATCCACACCTAAAAATGTAGATTAAACACGTATTTGAAAAAAAGCCAGAAGGGGATGAAGAGATGGCTCAGGGGTTGAGGCTTCTGTCTGCAAAGCCTAATGACCCATGTTGGATTCCCCATTACCCACAGTAAGCCAGATGCACAAAGTGGCCCATGCCCCTGGAGATTGTTTGAACTAGCTTGAGGCCTTGGTGCATCCACCCAAGCTTTCTCTCTCTCTGTCTCTCTCTATCTGTATCTCTGTAAGTAAATAAAATTTAATATAATTTCAAAGAAGAGTTTAAAAAGGAAAATATTTAATAAAAATGAGTGGATGGCAAAAAATATTAGCTAAACTAAACTGAAATGGAAATGTTAATATCATTATATAAAGTTAAATTAGTAGAAAGATAAAGAGAAACATAAAATTGAACTCATAACAACCCTAGCACCCACTTGGAATGATGACCCAAAGAAAATCCTGATTTCTCTGAATATGAAATTAAACCATCATATCTACAAAGAAAAAAAGTATAGATAAACTAAGTAGGGTTATTTTTTTCTTTCTTTTCTTTCTTTCTTTTTTTTTTTTTTTCATTTTGAGATAGGGTCTCACTCTAGTCTGGGCTGACCTGGAATTCACTATGTAGTCTCAGGCTGGCCTTCAACTCAGGCCCAGTTTAATGGCACACACTTTTTATCCCAGCATTCCCAAGGCAGTTTTTTTCTAAAAAAAACAATAAGTAAATATAAATAAATTAGTGATTAAATGGATAAATGGTATTCCAATTTCTCTGAATGTGCTTGGAAAGAAAAAGCCATATTTATGAAGAGAAAACACAAATTATAAATGAACAGGTGACTAAAAAGATATATTCTAAAATTTTCTGGGTTCTTTTTCAAAAAAAAAAAAACAAAAATTGAAGTGCTGAAGATATTGCTCAGTGGTTACAGGCACTTGCTTCAAGGCCTGGTTCAATTTCACAGTTCTTATGTAAAGCCAGATTCACAAAGTGACACATACATCTGATATTTGTTTCCAGCAGCAAGAGGCTCTGATGGGCCCACACACACACTCTCTCTCTCTCTCTTCCACTCTCTCTGTCCATCTGTCTCTCTGTCTCTGCTTACAAATAAATGAAAAATATTTTTTCCAAAAATAAACCATATGAACAACTTGTCCCTATAAAATTTATCAAACTATCCCAAAGTAGTGTAACAGAGGAGCACGGTGACCTACCTTCCAGCAGCAAAATCCAGCCCCAGCTGCAGACACTCAGACACTCAGACAGGGAGCACGGATCTCCTGGTGAAGACAGCTCTTCTGCAGCCCAGCCTTATATGCTAGTGACTCCCTAGTGTCACAAAGAACCAGCCCATCCAAACTCAATCACTCAGCGGGGTGTGGTGGCGCACGCCTTTAATCCCAGCACTTGGGAGGCAGAGGTAGGAGGATCGCCATGAGTTCAAGGCCACCCTGAGACTACATAGTGAATTCCAGGTCAGCCTGGGCTAGAGTGAGACCCTACCTCAAAAAACAAAAAAACAAAACAAAACAAAAAAACTTATTTATTTACAAGATGAGGGCACTCCAGGACCTCTAGAAACTGCAAAGGAACTCCAGATACATCTACTACCCTGTGCATCTGGCTTTATGTAGATACTGGAGAATTGAACCCTGGCTGTCATGCTTGGCAAGTAAGCACCTTTAACTGCTCAGCCGTCTCTCTGCTCTAGACAAATATTCTTAATCATACATAAAATATTCACAAAAATTATCAAATTATAAGTATAAAACCTTGCAATGATTTAGAATCAATATTGAGCACAGTACTGCCCACAGAGATATAAATCTGAGAAACAGGAATACTAAATCTGAATCTGATCACAATTATCTGAGAATTAGCAAGCATGTTTCTCAAAATCCACTCATCTCTGTGTTCAATGCAATCATTGGTAAAAACATACCAAACACAAACAAAATGATACAGAAGTAAAGGAAGTGTAACAATAATGATACAACCATCAGCAAGAGGGAGAACCATACATATGAAAGTTGAGATGTTCAGGAAAACTGAAGAGCTGGGAGATGGGTTACATGCTCACCACTCAAGCTGGATATCTGAGTTCCATCCCTGAAATCAGCTAAAGCCTGGAAGCCTGAACTATCAAGAACGGCAAGATTGGAAGCAGTGATAGAATTTTCCATAAACTCTACAAGCCCAGCAAACCATAGTACAAAAAGAATTCAGAGCTAGTAATCCTGAATCAAATGAGGTGGGCAAGTGAAGACCAATCTCAAAGTTATAGACAGAGAGAGAGAGAGAGAGAGAGAAAGAGAGAGAGAGAGAGAGCATTGCAAAGCTCACCCACACTCACAAACATGGACACACACACACATAATATAAAAAGAAAAAAAGAGGCTGGAGAGATGGCCCAGGGACATAGGCCCTGGTCTACGAAGCATCAGGATCCATGTTGGAATCCCCAAGACCCACATAAAGCCAGATGTACAAAGTACCACATGCATCTGACTTCATTTGCAGCTTTTAATCTTTCACTGTGTCCTCCCTCCTCATTTTTCCTTTACTCTATTTTTATTTATTTGCTTTATATGCAGGTATGGAGGTGAAATCTCCCTCTAGCCCTGGCTGACCTGGAATTCACTGTATAGTGTAGGGGAGCCTCAAATTAGAGGTAGGATCCTCCCACATTTGCCTCCAGAGTGATGGGATTAAAGGTGTGAACTGCCATGCCCTGCTGCCTGCCTTCTTTCTTTTTTTCATTTAACCTTCCTCCCTCTGTATTGCTCTGGCCCCTCCTCTATTTCATTCGTTTTTAAATTTTCTTCTTCATATGATAGGTTATTTTCTTTAATCCTCTTGCCCCTTATTCTGGGGGCCCTCCTCCGTGGGATTATTGTGTTCACTGTGGAGTGTTGGAAGGCCTCAGCCAGTTCCTGTGGAGTTAAGGGGGTCAGCCATGCCTCAGGGCATTCCTACCCACTCTGGCTCTTACTTTTTCTACACCCCCTTCATAAATGCTCACTGAGCAATGGCAGACCTGTTGGCAGTCGTATTTAGTGATTATTTCATTCTTGTATCATTACTTTTACCTTTACTTTTCTTAGTTTAGTCTCCCCCTCTACCATTGCTTACATGTACTTCAGCTCTAGGTACTTTGCAGGAAGACTACATAGTGACTTCCAGGTCAGCCTGGACTAGAGTGACACTATCTGAAAAAAACTCTAAATAAATAATAAATGGACTAGTGATTAAATGGATGATGTCATTGGAAGTAAAAGCCGTATTTATGAAGAGAAAACATAAATTATAATTAGTGACTAAGTGGATACATAGTCTAAAATTTGCTACAGTTCCTTTTCTAAAAAACAAATATTGAAGGGCTGAAGATATTGCTCAGCAGCTAAAGGCACTTGCTTCAAAGCCTGGTTCATCTCCCCAGCACTTACATAAAGCCAGATACACAAAGTGACACATGCATCTGATATTTGCTTGCAGTAGTAAGAGACTCTGGTGGGCCCATACACACACACTCTCTCTCTCTCTTCCACTTTCCCTGTCCATCTGTCCCTCTGTCTCTGCTTACAAATAAATAAAAAATATATTTTTTTGCAAAAATTAAATCATATGAGCTACGTAGTCCAATAAATTGTCCCAAAGTAGTGCAACAGAGAAGCACGGTGACCTACCTTCCAGCAGCAAAATCCAGCCCCAGCTGCAGACACTCAGCCACATAGGGAGCACGGGGCTCCTGGAGCTCTGCTCCTGGTGAAGACAGCTCCTCTGCAGCCCAGCCTTATATGCTAGTGACTCCCTAGTGTCACAAAGAACCAGCCCATCCAAACTCAATTACTCAGCCGGGTGTGGTGGCGCACACCTTTTATCCCATCACTCGGGAGGCAGGGGTAGGAAGATCGCCATGAGTTCAAGGCCACCCTGAGATAGTGAATTCCAGGTCAGCCTGGGCTAGAGTGAGACCCTACCTCGAAAAAAAACAAACAAAAAAAAAACCTCAATCACTCAGCTACTTCCTGCTTTATTTTGACTTAATCCATGCCCACTGCTTCTGCTTAAAAAAACAATCCAAAAGGTAGGAGGAGGTTCAAGGCCAGCCTGGGACTACAGAGTGAATTCCAGCCTCACCAGGACTAGAATGGGAAAAAAAAAAAAAAACTAATCCAGTTAAAAGTATTTAAGAAGTTGAAAATCAATCAAGAGGTAGAAAAAGAAAATATGAGAAATATGTCAAAAGTCCTAAAATAGAAATATAGAAAGTCTTCATAGCACGATGTTAATATCAAATTTCTTTATATTATCAAGGTGAATGTTTTGTAGTTACTCAAAATTAGCTAGAGCCAGGCGTGGTGGCGCACACCTTTAATCCCAGCACTCGGGAGGCAGAGGTAGGAGGATTGCTGTGAGTTCAAGACCACCCTGAGACTACATAGTGAATTCCAGGTCAGCCTGGAGTAGAGCGAGACCCTACCTCGAAAAACCAAAAAAAAAAAAAAATTAGCTAGAAAGGCTGAGAGATGTCTCAGGGTTAAGGTGCTTTCCTGCAGAGCCTAAGTATCAAGGTTCAATCCCCCAGTGCCAATGTCAAGACAAATGCACAAAGTGTTGTATGGATCTGGGGTTCATTTGCATTGGCTAGAGACCATAGTGCACCCATTCTCTCATCTCTCTCTCTCTCTCTGTCTCTCTCTGTCTTTCTCTCTCTCTCTCAGCTCTCAAACAAATAAATAAAATAAAGTTTAAAAATAGCTAGCAACATATTAAAATGGTTCACAGTGGGAGGCCTACAAAGCTAAGTCTGACAACCAGCTATGTGACAACTCTTTATGGTCAGTTGGGCCCAGAGCTCTATTTTGTATTCTGACTCTCAGAAGTTGACAGAAGTGGCAAACTCCCATTTGTCAAAATTTGGCAAAATAAATAATAAATAAATAACTTGAACATGGAAACTGAAACAATCACAAAGCAAAAAATCTTGTTGTTTTTTGAAATTTTTCCTTATTTATTTACAAAAAGGAGTGGCGCTCCAGGGCCTGTTGCCACTACAAAGGAACACCAGACACATGTACCACCCTGTGCATCTGGCTTTATGTGGATACTGAAGAATTGAAACCTGGCTGTCAGGCTTGGCAAGCAAGCACCTTTAACTGCTCAGCCATCAATCGGGACCAAATACATACTTTTTCTCATAGGTAAAACATTCACAAAAATTATCAACACAGTAAGTACAAAGCCTTGTAATGTCTTAGAATCAATAATGAGAACAGTTTTGGCCACAGAGATATAAATCTGAGAACCAGCAATACTAAATGTGAATCTGATCATATTTATTTGAGAATTAGCAAGCATGTTCCTCAAAATCCACTCATCTCTGTGTTCAATGCAATAGGTAATAAAAACATGCTGAACACAAACAAAATGATACAAAAGTAAAGGAAGTGTAACAATAATGTTACAATGATGAGCAAGAGGGAGAACCATACATATGAAATTTGAGATGTTCAAGAAAACTGAACCACTCAAGCTGGATATGAGTTCCATCCCGGAAAACAGTCCAAACCTGGAAGCCAGGACACGGCTTCTGTATTCCCAGCACATTAACAAGAATGGGAAGCAGAGATAGAATTTTTCAGAATCTCTGCAAACCCAGCAAACCATAGCAGAAAAAGAATTCAGAGCTAGGAATCCTGAATCAAATAAGCTGGGCAGGTGGGCAGGTTTTTCGAGGTAGGGTCTCGCTCTAGTCCAGGCTGACCTGGAATTCACAATGTAGTCTCAAGGTGGCCCTTGAACTCATGGTGATCCTACCTCTGCCTCCCAAGTGCTGGGGATTAAAGGCTTGGGCCACCATGTCTGGCTTCAAAAGCATGTCTTTTGTTTTGTTTTGTTTTTGTTTTTGTTTTTGTTTTTGTTTTTGTTTTTCGAGGTAGGGTCTCACTCTAGCCCAGGCTGACCTGGAATTTACTATGTAGTCTCAGGGTGGCCTCAAACTCATGACAATCCTCCTACCTCTGCCTCCCAAGTGCTGGTATTAAAGGTGTGTGCAGGGGTTGAGGATTTAGCTCAGTGGATGAGTGCTTGCCTAGCAAGCACAAGGCCCTGGGTTCAGTCCTTGGCAAAGCAAAAAAAAAAAAAAAAAGGTGTGCACCACCACGCCCTGTAAATTCTTATGGTGGCAAAATGACATGTAAATTTCTAGGCTGGCCTATAACTCAGTGATCCTCCCTTGCCTGCCTCCCCAGTGATGGGATTAAAGGTGTGGGCCACCACAGCCAGCTTTGTGTTTCCCTTTTAACTTGACTCTTGTAGCACCTAATGCAAGTGCAAGGGTACAATAGCTGTCCTGGTTTCCTCCCAGAAAACATTTCAGGCTTCATGGGGTAAAATTTCCTTTCTTTTCAAGGGCAAAAATATTCCATTCGATGTATATATCCATTCCTTTATGCATTTGTCATTGGACATGGAGGCTCCAGGTTTTGGCTGCTGTGAGTATTTCGATGTGAAATGATACATAGAAATTTCTTTCATTTTTTCCCTTGAGATGGCGGTCTGCAGAGGGAGACTTGAACTGACCTGGATTTGACTCTAACATCAGCCCAAAGGCTGACTTCAAGTTCATGTTGATTCTCCTCCCTAGATGCCCTAGTGGTGAGATTAAAGGCCTGACTCACCACACTTGACACCTATGTCTTTTTTAAAAATTATATATTTATTGATTTGCAAGTAGAGAGAGACAGAAAAAGAGAGAGAGAGGAAGAGTCTGAGAGAAAATGGGTGCATCTGGGCCCCTGGCCGCTGCATTAGGACTCCTGACAAATGCGCCCCTTTTGTGCATCTGGCTTTCTGAAAATTCTGGGGAATCCAACTTGGGGTGTTGGGTTTCGCAGGCAAGCACCTTAGACTTCTCTCCAGCCCAAATATCTTTTTAAAAAAACAATTCTTTATTCTATTCTTTTTATATTTTATATGCGTTGTTAGTGTTTTTAAAAGTTCACCAAGCTTTGGGAAAAATATGGTTGGTAACAGAGATGGAGAACAGATAGCCACCGGAAATCAGACCCAGATAGGTGACTTTGCACAAATGCCTAAATCAAAACACTAAGCTTAAATTAAAAAAAAAAATACAACATATTTGAAAGCAAATTGAAGACAAAAGAAAGATTTCTGCAGCATTCAATTAAACAAAATAGGGATGGAAATATTTCTATCAGGATTTAAGCCGAGCTTGGTGGTGCACACCTTTAATTACAGCACTAGAAATTCCTTTGAGGTAGGAGGTCTCTCATAAGTTCAATGCCAGCCTGAGTCAGTGTGAGATCCTACCTGGAAAAACAGAAACAACAAAAAAGATTAAAAGTCAAAACAAAATAGACAGATCTTGTTAAACTCAAAGAAAAAATAAGCAAGCTTGAATATGAATTGGAATAAATTAACATCAAAGAAAAATTCAGGCATGGAAATTAAAGATATAAGCAGAAACAATTGAAAAAGCATAGTGTAAGGGAAGGCTCTCACTCAGTTGGTAGAATTCTTGCTTAACATACACAAAGCCCTGAGCTCAATGCTCATCACCACGTAAACCCAGAGTACTTGTGCACATCTGTCCTGCCAGCACTGGAGGAGGAGCACAAATCCTAAGGAGAAAGGACACAGCGGGAGGTATCACAACACCTGATCTCTAATTATACTGTATGGCAAGAGTGATAGAGACTGCGTGGTACTGTCACCAAATCAGATGTATGGAACAGAAGAGATAAATCCAGTTTTGGCCGCCTAATCTTTGACAAATGAGCCAAAAATAGTGGAGAAAAAAAAAAAAAACAAAAACAAGCAGACAACTCCTTCAACAAATGGCGCTGGCAAAACTGGATATCCACCTACAAATATCAATGCAAAGTGGATCAAAGTTCTCATTCCATAACCTGAAGCACAGAAAGTGCTAAAGGAAGAAATAGGGAACTCGCTTCAGAACATAGGCATGGAGAATTTTCAGAACAAGACTTAAATAGCCCGGGAAATCTTACCAAGATAAGCAAATGGGACAAGGAGAAAATTTTAAAAATTCAGAATGGAAAAAGAAACCAGCAACAAGGTGAACAAACAGTTTACAGAATGGAAGAAAATTCTTTGCTACCTAACCTCCAGAGAGGAGGCTAATTGCCAGAGTTTAGAAAGAACTGCAACATTTAAAGACACACACACACACACACACACACACACACACACACACACACACACAAAATAGCTGGGCAGACGCCTTTAATCCCAGCACTCTGGAGGTAGAGGTTGTGATCAATGTGATCTTGAGTCCAGACTCGAACTACAGAGTGAGTTCCAGGATAGTCAGGGCTAGAGTGAAACTCTATCTTGAGAAAACTAAAGAAAAAAAAAAATCTACCAATCACCTAATGAAATGAAGATAGCTCACAAAAGAAGAAACTCAAATAGCCAATGTGTATTTTTTAACATGTTCAATATCCCTAGCCATCAGAAAATACAAATCAAAGAAACTTTGAATAACAACTCATTGTTTGCCCACTGAATAATGTAACACATTATGGACAATAAATATATATTTAAGATAAAAAAAAAAGAAACTTTGAGATCCCATCCTACCCCGGTCAGAATGGCCAGCCTCATGAAAACAGACAGCAATGCTGGCAAAGAATGCAGGGAAAGAGGAACTTTAATCTACTGTTGGTGGGAGGGCAAACTAGTAGAGTCGTTATGAAAATGAGTATGGAAGTACCTCAAAGATCTACAACTAGAGCTCCCATACTTCCCAGCTAAACCTCTGCTGGATATTGAAAGGACCCCACACTCTCCTACAGAGATGCTGGCACAATTGTGTTCATTGTGGCTCTTTTTACATTAGCTAAGAGTTGAAATCTGCCAAGATTCCCACAGACGACAAATGCATGGGTAATGAGAATATGGTACACATACTCAATGGAATTCTGTACAGCAGTACACAAAAATAAAATTTTCAGGAAAATGTATCGATTTGGAAAGAATTATATTGAGTGAAGTGATTCAAACTCAGAAATATCAAAACCATAGCTGTCTCTGATGAATGGGTCTTATGTAATACCTATAAGTACCCCCCCTACGTTGGGGGGGGCAAACGTGAAATAAAAGTCTAAAAAGGGGCTGGAGAGATGGTTCAGCAGTTAAGATACTTGCCTATAAAGCCTAATGACCCAGGTTCAATGCCTACATCTGGATTTTATTAGAAATGGCAGGAGGCCCTGATGTACCCATTTCTCTCTCTCTCTCTCTCTCTCTCTCTCTCTCTCTCTCTCTCTCTCTCTCTCTGCTCTTACTCTGTCCCAAATAAGTAAATAAAAATATTAAAATTAAAACGAAATAATCTCAAACACAACATTTTTTAAAAATACAAAAATGTGCACACCTTTAATCCCATCACTTGGGAGACAGATTTAGGAGGATCACCATGAGTTCAAGGCCACCCTGAGACTACATAGTAAATTCCAAGTCAGCCTGGGCTATAGTGAGACCCAACCTCAAACAAATAATTGTTTGTCTCAAAAGTAAACCAAAACAAATATATATATATATATATATATATATATATATATATATATATATATATATATATATATGGGAATATAGGCAAGCATAGTGGCACATGCCTTTAATCCCAGCTCTCCAGAGGCTGAGGTAGGAGGATCACTGTGCATTGAAGGCCAGCCTGGGCTCCTGTGAGTTCCAGATCAGTGTCAAAAAACCCTTAACTGGAACTGGGATCCAAGCCAATTTCTGATAGAGACCAAGAATCCAGACTCCAAGGGGAAGCTTCCAGTAACCATGGACCTAAAGAGAGGCTATAATCAAAATAATCTCACCAAGTTAACAATGTTTATCCCATTTAACCTATGCTGATCTCACTCTCCTTTGGAGAATCTGTTTGCATTTTTCAGAGGCAGGGAGAATGGTGGACAACCTTGTTCTAACAAGACCAGAAATGAAAGCTGACTCCCTAGCAGGAGATGAACAAGAGAAAGACTAAAAATACTGGGGGGTGGGTGGGTGGAGGATGCTGTGATGAAATAGAGGATCAGCTAGAAAAGTAGCATTTTAAAAGAATTATGGTGCTAGAGGGATGGCTCAGCGGTTAAGGAATTGTTTGCAATGCCTCATAACTGGGGTTCCTTGGGTTTGGTTCCCCTGTCCCCATGTAAAGCCAGATGCACAAAGTGGTGCATGTATCTGGAGACTGATTGCAGGGAGAAGAGGCCCTGGGACACCCATGCTCTGTCTCTCCCTTTCTGTCTTTCTCTGTGTTTGCAAATAAATATATAAATAGTTTTTTAATTGGGAGGTTAGAGAGATGGCTCAGCGTTCAAAGCACTTGCTTGCAAACCCGAAATGGCCCTCGGTCAGTTCCCCAATACCCATATAAAGCCAGATTCACCAAGAGGTGCATCTGTGGAGTTCATTTGCAGTGGCAGGAGGCCCTGGCACACCCATAACTGTCTGCCTCTCCCTCAGTCATACATAAACAAAGAAATAAACATAAAATATATTTGAATAACTTAGTCCTATTAATTTTCTCAAAAGTAAACCCAAAACCTGGTCCAACAGAGAAATATGGTGACCTACCTCCCACCAGCACAATGCAGCCCCAGCTGACGACAGGAAAAGTCAGGCACACAGGGAGAAGGTGTCTCCTCTGGGAGCTACACTCCACACGAAGCCAGCTCCTCAGCAGCCCAGCTTTACATGTCAGGGTCTCTCCAAAGTCACCAGAGCCAGCCAATCCAGCTACTTCCTGGCTTAATCTCACTTAATCCATGGCCACTCCCTTAGTTTTGAATCAGTCTGCTTCAGTGTAAGAAGTTGACTACCAGAGGGTAGGAAAGGCAAATTAGATGGTAATGCTACTACTATTCAGTTGCCTGATAGGATCAAAGACAGGCACTTTATGGATACTGGAAATAAAAGTCACTAGGAACATGCAAAGCTGAACTTTCTTCACCTAGACACAAAACTGAGAAGCAAAACATAGGCTGAACCGGGAGTGCAGGCTCACACCCATAATCCCAGCACTCAGGGGGCTGAGGTGACAGGATTGTCTTGAGTGAAAATCTAGACTGGTCTACAGAGGAAATTACTGGTCAGCCTGGGCTAGAGTGAGAGCCTGCCTGAAAACAAAACAAGGCCTGGAGAGATGGCTCAGTGGTTAAAGGCACTTACTTGCTTGTAAAGCCTGAGACCCTGGGTTCAGTTCCCCAGTGTACACTGAAAGCCAGTGGTGCATGGGTCTAGAGTTCCATCACAGTGACAGGAAGCCCTGAGAAGCCCATTCTCAATCTCTCTCTCTCTCTCTCTCTCTCTCTCTCTCTCTCTCTCTCTCTCTCTCTCTCTCTCTGCAAAGAAATAAAATATTTTTAAAAGACCACAAAGAAGAGCTGGGATGTAATTCAGTGACAAAACCCTTGCCTAATAAGCATGAGAGGACTCCTCAGTGCCTCAAAAACAAACAAGGTACAAAAACTAGGATTGGGGTCTGTCAAGGGAGACCTGAACCAAGGAAAACAAGTCATAGAAACCGAGGGGCAAAATCCAAAGTATTAAGTGCCTATCAGCAATGTCTATATATGTTGTTATTGTTGAGGCAGGGTCTCCTCCAGCCTAGGCTCATCTGAAACTCACTCCTTAGTCCCAGGCTGGCCTCAACTCATGACAATCCTCCTAGTTCAGCCTCTGGAGAGCTGGGATTAAAGGCAGACACCACCAGTCTGGCTTGGTTCATGTTGAGTAAATTAACAAACTGAGAAAAGATGATTTTTTTCCCTGTAAAATTACCTGATAGATTTAATGATTGAATGCCTCGATTTATTGTTTGGTGGAGGTTATTGGTTTGAGTGAATGGGACTTTATTTCCCTTTTCTATTTTTTTTAAATACAAGATTTTTCTATTTTTATTATTTTTTTCAAAAATTTTTTATTTGTAAGAAAATCTGATATATTTAAAGAAGACAAAGATCATGCCACACTGACGAAGGACTAACATTCCTAGTCTAGAGAAGAGTCACCTTATAGCACTTGACAAGGGAACATGCTAAATTCACACCAAGAAAAACGCTGATGGTTTATGTGAAAGGGGCAAAACCCCACTCGCAGAAACAACTCACCACGATGAAGCCTTGAGCAAAGTGGACAAAATTAAGTAGTTTTTAACCAAAATACAAGCATAAGTAATTGACTGGATTATCACATTTTGGAGAAGAACAGTGATGTTAGACGCTCTCTTTGCAGGATGCTGGCCTGGGGCTTTGAACACTGACTTCCTTCCAAAGGGCAGCATGGCAGAGAGGGCTGGAGGGAGGAGGAGGGTAATGATTCTACGGAATGGAAACCTAGTTGACCAGGATACACCCAGTCACAGGTCATGGTGTAAACCTTTAATAGGATTTATTAAAAGGGTACATGATCTCTAGGGGGGTTCTCCCCTCAAACCCATCACCCTCTCTGATCAGGGGACCAGCATTATCTGGAGCCCCACAGAGGGTCATCCTCCAACATACTAGCTCAACACTTGCCCAAAGTGTCAAGTTTCTGTGTAATTGTCTCCATATCCTGAGAAGTAACTAAAAGATACCTGAGCAGACATGATATCCCAATGTACTGTGGGGCTATGATGCCACACTCAACAGAAGGGCTTTCGGTGAAAACTAGGGAAGTCTAATGAACCCTGGCATTTAATTAACAAGAACTCTTGGATATTGATTCTTTAAATGGAACTACTAGACCACGTGAGTGTAAGATATTCATAAGGAAAGATGTGGATTTGTGTTTCTTCAAATGAAAATTCTCTATGCTTTATGCTCAAAATTTAAGCAAATCTAAAAATTAATTTTAAAAATACAGTCTATTTTGAAGACACAATTAGAAGTTAATATTTAGAAATACAATCAGGGTTTACAATGGGCTACGAAAATGGTCTGGGGAGATGGCACCGTATTTAAAGGTGCTTGCTTGCAAAGCCTGACAAACTGGGTTCAGTTTCCCAGTTCCCACATAAAATCAGAAGCGCAAAGTTTGGAGCAAGCATCTGGAGCTCGTTTGCAGCAGCAAGAGGCACTGGCATGCCCATTCTCTCTCCCTCCCTCCCTCCCTCCCTCCCTCTCTCTCTCTCTCTCTCTCTCTCTCTCTCTATCTATCTATCTATCTCCACTTGCAAATAAATAAATAAATTCTAAAAAAATAAAACAAGTCATGTGGTGACACACCTTAACCCCAGCAATTAGGAGGCAGAGGTAAAGGATGTCCATGGTCTCCAGGTCATCCTGAGACTACATAGTGAATTCCAGGTCAGCCTGGCCACAAGCAAGACCCTGCCTCAATTAAAAAAAAAAAAAGTAAAGTAAAATTAAATTAAATTAAACTGTACAAAAGCCTGTGAGTCCTGGCCTAGTGGCACACTTGCCTGACCCCTGCAGGGGCCTTGCTGCTGCCATATACCTTGGAGACCCTTAGCACACGTGCAGAGGATGGCTGGCTTCACCCAGCCTCCTGGCTCCCCTTGTGGGGTTCCTGGCTGGAAGGGTGAAAGCCCAGAGACTAGCAGCAAGGGCTGGACTCCTCTATCCTCCCACTCCAGCCTCCAGACCTGTGGAGTCCCTCACTCTGCATGACCTGGGAAACAGCCTTCCCTAGTTAGGAGAGGCAGCCAGCTCCCTCCCCCAAGGCTGACTCTGGCCTTGCAGAACTCCAAAAGAAGCCCCTCCAATTATCTGCCTTAAATTTAAATTAAAAAAACACTTTTATTCCTTTTTACTTTTTTTAAATATCTTTTTTACTTTATTCATAAAAACTTGTCTTTATTTTCACTCCTTTTATCTTTGCATAATTTTATTTACCTGTTTATTTTTAATTTGGATACTATTAATCCTTTGCTCTGTTCTACCTCCTCATGGCTTTTCCTTTATTTTATTTTTATTTGTTTTTGTCCAGTTTTTGGAGAAGGGTCTCCCTCTAGCCCAGGCTGACCTGGAATTCACTGTGTAGTCTAGGGAGGCCTCACTTTAGAGGTAGGATCCTCCCACCTCTACCACCAGACTGATGGGATTAAAGGTGTGCACAGCCATGCCCTGCTGGCTGGCTGCCTGCCTGCTTTCTTGCTTGGTTTCTTTCTTTTTTCCTTCCTCCCTCCCTTCCTTCCTTCCTTCCTTTTCTTTTTTCTTTCAACCTTGATTTTTCTGTATTTTCTCTGGCCCCTCCTTTATTTTATTCTTATTAAATTTTATGTTATATATATTATAGCAGGTTATTTTCTTTAATCCCATTCTCCCTTATGCTGGGGCCCTCCTTAAAGGGCTTATCATGTTCGCTGTGGAGAATTAAAGGCCTCACTCAGTCACTGTGGGGTGGAGGGAGTAGGACCCTGATTCAGGACATTCCTACTAAACGTGTGGCTGTTACAATCTTTCCACCCCCTTCCTGAAGGTTCCCCGAGCAATGGCAGGCTTGTTGACAGTGTTTATTTCTTTTTTTAAAAAAATATTTTATTTATTCATTTTCAAGCAGAGAGATGAGAGAGAGAGAGAGAGAGAGAGAGAGAGAGAGAGAGCGAGCACCAGGGCCACCACTTTGTGGGTCTGGCTTATGTGGGTCCTGGGGAATTGAACCCAGGGCCTTAGGCACTAGAGGCAAGTGCCTTAACCTCTGAGCCATCTCTCCAGCCCTGTTTATTTCTCTTTTTATCATTATTTTACCTTTACCTTTCTTAGTTTATTCTACCTCTTTACCATCTCTTACATAGGCTGTGTTTACATAATCTGGGCTACCTGCCCTATGCCCTGCTAAGGGTGTCTTGTCCTATGGGATGCAGAGCTCAGGAAGAGATTCCTGCTGCTATAGGCCAGCAATGACCTACACAGCCATGTGACACCTAGGAGTGTGACTGAACACATGATTCTAAACTTTAAAGGGAAAAGGAAGATGCTGCTCCAATGCTCCTCACATTCATGAGACAAGGGGTGAGGGTCAGACACTGGGCTCCTCAACCTGGAACCTAGGGCAACGGAAGGGACTCAACGTCTCCCTGAAGGGTTCATAGATGTGAGAGTGCACAGGATTGTTAAAGAGAAATATCTGTAGCTTCCAGTTAATTTCAAAGTTGGCTAGGATTAGTCCATGCAGATGAGGCATTTGTATGGGATAGCTGCCTTTCAAGCTCCCTGACTGGTGCCTTCAGGGCCTGCATCTGGAGTTCATTTGCAGCTTATGATTCCAGGGGTTCCTTCCTTTCTGGTGGGAAAGGTGAGCCCAGGCCAGTGAGGCAGCTGGTACATCCACAGACAAAAGTAAGAGAGACGAAGGCTCATATTTGCTCACTTTCTCCTCTTTATTCAATCCAGGACCACAGTCAAGCAGTGGTGCGGCCCACACTTGCAGTGAGACTTTCCACATCATTTAATGTCACCCAGAAAAATTCAGACATGCCCAGAAGTTGACTTCCATGATGATTCTGAATTCTGTCACATGGTCAATCATACATTCATGATCACAGGATGGATTTTTCCAATTTCTACTCACGCATCTCTATTATACAGTTGTAATGCAATAATGTTTAAGGTTATAAATTGTTTGCTTTGCATAGATACATTTGAAATAATAAATTTATTAACATGGTAATAAAACCCTCCTGAGGTCTCAACTGGATGTAGGACTGAGTTCATTTTCCTCATAGCAGTGATGGTGATTGTCTAGGTATTACAGCACTATGACACACTCCTGGCCTCCATGGGCTAAACTAACACTGCTCCCAAGAAAAGAGAGTTGAATATCAGAGGCCCAAATGCAACCCAGTGAAAATGAAGATTAGTCAGATTCTCAGCATCATAGAAAGTTGACCCCATGGAATGTGAGTCTCCTAAAGTGAGCCAGGAATCGAGGTTTTCCTGTCATCTAGAACATGGGAGGAGCCACAGGGTCAGAGTGCAGTCATATTGTCTAGATACTTCAGAAGCCATGCTTCTGACAATAACGAACATCCATTGGCAGGAAGCTGTCCTGGTCCTCCAAGAAATGGCAATCTGGGGTCAGGAGACTCTGGTGATCTCAGAAGAGCTTGCATTCCAGAGAGGCATAGGAATGCTCCTTTTTAATTACCTAAATTAGATAGGGAATGGTCTTGCATTCCCCAATTTCAGGGAGATTCAATGGAATGTCATCCAAGGACATCAAACAGGGACCAGGATGCATTGGATTGTCAGGATCCAGTGGGGAGCCCAAGGGTTGAAGTTCAGGGGGACAGTGACATCCCACAGGCTTGACAAGAAAGTAGGGGTCAAGGGTTCCCCAAGTCAGCCTGGTACAAAGCTGCATTATCTGGAAAGACCAGGTCCTGGGGAACCCAAGCTGTGCATCCCACCAAGACAGATCTTCGTCTTTTGGCCTGAGGCAGGGGAATTGCCTCTTGCTCTTCCACCCTGAGAGAACCACCACTACGACACCTCTTGCCCTGCGAAGGGTCACCCTCTGGGGCCTGCAGACCAGAAGTCCCTAATGTATTCTGGCTGAACAGGGAGGAGGCACGGGGACCAGCAGCCTGGTGGAGGCAGGCTCTCCTCTGCTGCATTCGGCCCATCCTGGATGCCCCCCGAGGAAATGCAGGTGCCCCTGCCTCCAGCTGGTGCTGGACAGGCTCCTGGTCCACGATGGGCCGGTCCTGACCGCGCAGCCACAGCTCATAGCGCTCAGGCTGCAGGATGCGCACGAAGGCGTCCATGGAGAAGCTGACCCTGGCCCCTCCGCAGCTGCACTGAGAGGCCACCTTGCCATAGTCGATCCAGCGCTCCGTGGCGAAATTGATGGCCTCGGCGCAGTTGAAGCCATGGTTGAAGCCAGCGTGGTAGCCATGGGGAAAGGTGACCATGAACTCGCCAGCCTCCTGGGTCATGCGGGCCGAGGGGATGCCATTCTGCTGCAGCACGCTGGGGGACACGAGGGCCACCTTGTGCCTCAGGAAGGCTTGGCAGCCCCGCCACTGG
>PVHP010037794.1:0-17186 GCA_004024765.1 Zapus hudsonius
AGGAGAGTGGAGGGAGTAGAATTAAGTAGTTATTAATCAGGAGGTAGAATGAGGGTTTCTTAAACCCCTGTGTTCAGACAGATGTGGTATGCACCTCTGTAATCCAATTTTGGGAAGTTTAGGCAGAAAGATAGTTAAGTTTAAAGCCAGCAAGGCCATGTCTTTAAGAAAGAAATGCAGGGGGGTTGATAGATTGCTCAATGGTTAAGGTGCTTACTTGTCAAACCTAACAATGTGAGTTAGATTCCCCAGTACACACATAAATCCATATGCACCAAGTGGCATATACATCTGGAGTTCATTTGCAGCAGCTAGAGGCCCTGGCATTCCCATTCTCATTCATTCATTCTCTCTCTCTTTCTTCCCCTCTTGCAAATAAATAAATAAAATATATTTGAAAAGAAAGAAGGAAATTCAGGGCTGGACAGATGGCTCAGAAAGCAGTAAAGGCACTTGATTATAAAGCCTAATGACCCAAGATTTGATCCCCAGTACCCATGGAAGCCAGATGCACAAAGTGGCACATGCATCTGGAGTTCCATTGCCCTGATATGCCCATACTCGCTCTCTTTCTGTCTGCCTCTGTCTCTCAAATAAGTAAAAATCTTTTATAAGAGAGTGATGTAGCCCCATGGTGATCTGGCTTGTGAGTTCTACTCAATACTAAAAATGTCTTTTGGGGCTGGAGAGATGGCTTTGCGGTTAAGGCACTTTCCTGCAAAGCCTAAGGACCCAGGTTTGATTCCCCAGTACCCACGTAAAGCCAGGTGCCAAGGGTGGCACATGCATCCGGAGTTCATCTGTAGTGGCCAGAGACCTTGGTGCACCCATTCTCTCTCTCTCCCTGTCTGATCTGCTTACAAATGAATAAATAAAATACTAAAAATATCTTTGGGGGATATTCCCCTCTTGCTTTTATTAACACTAGACAAGTGAAGAAGAAGAAGAGGAAGAAGAGGAAGAGGCGGAGGAGGAGGAGGAGGAAGACCTGGAAGAAGACCGGAAATCAACAAAAGAAGAGGAGAATGAAGTGCCCAAGTCCCCAGAGCCACCACCAGTCCCTGTCCAGGCTCCCACGGAGGGACCTCCCCTGCAGGCCCTTGGCCAACCATCAGGCTCCTTCATCTGTGAAATGCCCAACTGTGGGGCTGTAAGTGACGGTGTCTGCATCATCAGGGCTGGGGGGGGGGGAGTGAGGGCTGTGCAGCCGGCTGGGCTCTAAGAGATGTCCCTTTTAGCAATGGACGTTTAGGCCACTCCATGGGACTGTAAACTTCATACTCACTTGGCCAACAGAATCTGACAGTGTGTGGTCATGCATGATACCATGTGCTACAGATAGGAAAGAAGGTCCCTGAAGCCCAGCATGGTGGCATTTATAATCCTGTAATGATTGACATGCCTGTAATCCCAGCACTCAGGAGGCTTCAAGGTCAGCCTGGGCTGCATAATGAGACCGTCTCGAAAAAAGAAAAAAAAAGCCAGGTGTGGTAGAGCATACCTTTAATCCCAGCACTCGTGAGACAGAGGTAGGAGGATCACTGTGAGTTCAAGGCCACCCTGAGACTACATAGTGAATTCCAGGTCAGCCTGGGCTAGAGTGAGACCCTGCCTTAAAAAAAAAAATGCTTCCTTCCCTTTGGGGGAAGCATTCAGTTGGGAGCCCTGCACAGAGCATACATTCCATTCCACAATCCCTGGTGTCACCCTGGGCTGTGTGTCACCAGGGGTCAGGCTGGGCCTTGTCAGCATGCATTTAAATGCATTAGAGAGAGTCTGGAAGGTTTTGCTTTTCTTAGGCCAGAAAGTGCTCCTAATTCAAATGTCCCAAACTTGACATCTGAGAGAGTTGTTTCCAACATTTAACTACCGTTTGTACTCTGAAGGGCCTGAGAGATCTACTGAGCAAATTAATCTTGTGAACAGGCCAAACAGTCTTAGCACTAAGGAAAGCCAGGACCAGCCCAACTAATACTGGGGGCTCCATATTTTAAAGGCTGTTTACTCTGGGCTCTCAGTATTCTAGAGTCTGTCCACTAGTCTAAATTAGTGAGTTTTCACCAAATCGGATTTCTTAAAGCCAGGCCCACCTGTACAGACTTGTTCTTGAGGTATCACCCCCACAATGACAACACATCTCCCCTCCCAGGAAGCCCCATTGTCCTCAGCTCTTGCCTTTGCTTGTCTAATATGGAGTGTGGTAGATGCTGTTTATTGAGTCTGTCTGATAAAGGAAGCAAGTCTTTAAAATATTTATATCCTAAAGCAGAAACTGATTTGATTTGAAAAAAAAAAAAACAAAACGACGAGGCTTTGTTGAAAAAGAGAGCGACACATACATTTTGCATTAGCTTTGAGGAGGACACAGGAGTTGCCAGCTCGTTTCTGTCACAGATGGTTAATGACCTGCCTATGTGCTCCATCAATGCCATTTGGCCTAGAATGCTTCAGTTCGCAGATGATTAAGATGTGGCATTCGATGACAATATTTCTTGGTGAATTTGTGCAGAAATCGGGATGCGTCATCAATTTGTAGTTTTAGGGTACAGTAAATTTTTTCCCATGCAGAAAATCATCTTTGACTTGGCTCAATCAGAAATGCTCAGCAAGATGGAGAGGATATTCTCAGTGAATTTAAAAACCATCACTGGTGTGGAGGAAACATGGTGGTTCATTCCTCTCCTAACACTGGAGGCTGTGGTTAAGCAAGGCTCATGCGTTGAACTCAGGGCAGCCCTTAAGCTTAACAAAGTAGAAACTTAAGGGCTGGGGCTGGAGAGATTGCCTAGTGGTTAAGGTTATTGCACGCAAGCCAGATGGCCCAGGTTCGAATTCCCAGTATCCACATAAAGCCAGATGCACAAAGTAGCACATGCATCTCAAATTCATTTGCAGTGGCAAGAGGCCCACACTCATTCTCTCTCCTGCTTGCAAATAATAATGATTTTTAAAAAGGGGGGGGAGATTTGGAGGTGTGGATTATATCTCCTTATTGCAGTGGTTCTGGATGGGAGGGATCTGTTTCCCCAATAACATTTGGCAGTGTCTGAGTCATTTTTGCCATGATGGGGAACTTGTGACTGGCATCTGGTGAGGAGAGGCCAGAGAGGTTCCCACAACAAAGAATTCCCAGCCCCAAGTGTCCATACCACAATGCCAAGGCAGAGAAACCTGGCTTTATGACAATATTTTAAAACTAGCTAGAGCTAAGCATGGTGACTCATGCCTCTAATCCTAGCTCTAGGCAGCAGGATTGCCATGAGTTAGGCTAATCTTAGCTAGAGTGAGACCCTACCTCAAAAAAAAAGGGGGGGGCGTGGCTAAAAAATGGCTCAGCAGTTAAAGGTGCATGCTCTTGAAGCCTGATGGACAGCTTGGGTTCACTTCCCCAGTACCCGCATAAAGTCAGATGCACAAAGTGGTGCATGTGTCTGGAGTTCATTTGCAGTAGCAGGATACCCCAGTGTTCCCATTCTCTCCCTCCCACCCTCCTTCTCTTCCTCCCTCCTTTTTTCCCTCCCTCTCTCAAATAAATACATAAGCAAATAATCCAAGCAATCAGAAGGCAGAGGTAGGAGGATCGCCATGAGTTCAAGGCCATCCTGAGACTACATAGTGAATTCCAGATCAGCCTGGGCTAGAGTGAGACCCTACCTCAAAAAAACAGAATAAATCAATCAATAAAACAATGACTACTGAAGGAAGGCCTTCTGTACATATAAGGTATGCCAGAGCACCTGAGCAGTGTTGTTCAACCTGTGTTCTTTGGGGTGTCAGGGCTTCCTGGCAAGAGATGGCGCTGAGGCAAACATTGACTCCTGGGCCATTGTATCTCTCTTGCCCAAAACACCTTTGCTTTGTTTCTCCCATCCAAGTACTAACCAGGCCCGACCCTGGTTAGCTTCCGAGATCAGGCGCGTTCGTTCAGGGTATTATTTATTTACAACCAGAGAGAACATGGGTACACCAAGCCCAGCCACTGCAAACAAACTCCAGACACATGCACCACTTTGTGCATCTGGCTTTACGTATGTACTGGGGAATCGAACCCAGGCCATTAGGCTTTGCAAACAAGCATCTTTAACCACTGAGCCATTTCTCCAGCCCATTACGTCTGCTTTTAACTTGAGGTTTGAGTAAGACAAAATTTCATAACAAAGAGAGGAGGGAAGAATGAGTTTTCAGTTTAAAAACAGTTTTTAACTTAAAAGCAGTTTGAAAGATGATGACCCAACCTCTTCCTTTTGCAGATGGGGGGGTGGATGAGGTATTCAGAAGTCAGAGCTTAGCTAGACTCTGGGTCTCCTGACTTCAAGAGCACAGCTTTGTTCGTGTGTCACACTCAGGTGACACCAGTGAGGAGGGACTCCATGGGTACAGCATTTGTGGCCGGGGTATCTGTGGCATAGGCCCAGTGTTCTCATCTGTGAAGCCTGTCATTAGAACTGTTTCATGTATCACGTGATCTACTGCTGAGTAACTAACAGTCCTAATTTTCTTTTCAGGACTGTAGATGTCATGTTACTCCCTTTCTTTCCCAGGTGTTCAGCTCCCGACAGGCACTGAATGGCCACGCCCGCATCCATGGTGGCACCAACCAGGTTACCAAAAGCCGAGGAGGTCCCGTCCCCTCTGGGAAGCAGAAAGCTACCAGCACCCAGAGCGGTTACGGCTCAGTGAAAAGTTCACCCTCTCACAGCACCACCAGCGGCGAGACAGACCCCACCACCATCTTCCCCTGCAAGGAGTGTGGCAAGTAGGTGCACTTGAACCTGAACCCAACCAAGGTCATGACGGACGTTGGGCAGGGACAGTCTGTGGTCTTCTTCGTTAGAGAAAGAACCTGGGCTCTCAGAGCTCTACCACCATCCTCGGTGTCTGTAAAGTAGCCTGCTCTTGTCTCATCTCAGAGTATGCCCATTCCGATGCAGTGGAGTCTGGAGGGATGGGCAACTTCAGAAATGGTGGACAGGGGCTGGAGAGATGGCTCAGTGGTTAAGGTGCTTGCTTGCAAGCCTGATGACCTGGGTTCGAATCCCCAATCCCCACCTAAAGCCAGATGCATAAAGTGGCCTATGTATCTGGAGTTCATTTGCAGTGAAGAGGCCCTGGCATGCCTTTCATATTCATTCACTCATTCTCTCTCTCTTTCTCTCTCTCCTTGCAAACAATACACAAAATTTAAAAGAAGAAATGGCAGGTGGGAGCTGGGGAGATGGCTCAGTGGATAAGGCGCTGGGTGTTAGTTCAGATCCCTAGGACCCACGTAAAGCTGGGTGCTGTAGCACTGTAATCCCAGCACTTCTGCCCTGAGAAAGGGCGAGGAGACAAGAGAACCATCCAGAAACCCGCCAGCCAGCTAGTATGGGAAAGCAGCATGGTGAATGAGAGATCCTGCCTCAGACAAGGTGGAAGGCAAGGAACAACCACCTGGGCACCTGGCACCCATGTACCTGTGCTCACGAACATGCATGCACACATACCAAAAGAAGAAGGAGCTTGGGTTGGAGAGATGGCTCAGCGGTTAAGGCACTTGCCTCTAGTGCCTAAGGCCCCCAGTTCAATTCCCCAGGACCCACATAAGCCAGACCCACAAGGGGGTGGCCCTGGTGCTCTCTCTCTTTCTCTCTCTCTCTCTCTCTCTGCTTGAAAAATGAATAAAATATTTTTTAAAAACACTGCATAATTTTTTTTAAAAAGGAGCTTTGCCCCCTCTCTGTACTTCCTCCTCTCTCCTCTCAATAAAATAGTCTATCTAAACCTTAAAAAAGTGGAGTGTGGGACTCCCAGCTTCCCTTCTCAAACCATAGTCACTAATGACACACCAGAGTCCCTGCATCCCTAAGTGTTTGGAGAACGGCTCTAGAACTCCTAATAGAATCCTTTAGCAGAGCTAGTCCGACCATGACACCCCTACCATGACAACCCAGACATCATTAATCAAGTACCACTCTCTGCCCACATGTCCAAATAAAACATGACTCAGGCCTTAGAAATCAAATATTTGAGCCAGGAGTGGTGGTGCACGCCTTTAATCCCAACACTTGGGAGCAGAGGTAGGAGGATCTCCATGAATTCAAGGCCATCCTGAGACTACACAGTGAATTCCAGGTCAGCCTGGGCTAGAGCGAGACCCTACCTTGGAAAAAGACAAAGAAGCGGTGGTGTTCACCCTGGGTTACAGGTGACCCTAAGAAGCTCAAATCTGGGCCTGGAGAGATGGCTCAGCAGTTCAAGATGCTTGCTTGCAAACCCGAGGGCCCAGGTTCTGATCGCCAGAACCCACATAAAGCCAGATGCACTAAGTGGCACACTCTCTGGAGTTTCTTTGCAATGGCAGGAGGGCCTGGTACACCTCTCTCTCTCTCTCTCCAATTAATACATAAATATTTATTTTTTTTAAAGAGCTCAAATCAGGTTGAAGGTGAGAGGACAAGAGCCTCATCAGAGAGGCTGAGGGGAAAGAAGGAAGTGAACCAAGTAGGCACGGAGCAGGGTCAGAAGCCGGGGGCAGGTGATGGGTGGTTTTGTGGTGGGGAGTATGAGAGCCCATTAGGATTTGGGATTCTCAGAGCCTAGTTTGTGATGGAAGAGGAGACTGAAAGAAGAGAAAGAACACAGGAGAGACTTTAAGAATCTTTTATTTGAGAGAGTGTGTGAGTGATTATGGGTCAGTCAGGGCCTCCTGCCACTGCAAATGAACATCATCCACACGTTCCACTGGCAATGGCTCTATGTGGGCACTGGGCCCATCAAGCTTTGCAAGCAGCCCCTTAACCACTGAGCCATCTCCCCAGCCCTCTCAAGGAGAAACTTGGGCCTTCTCCATTGCCCTAGGAAAGAAGCAGGACACTCCTTCAGAGTTTGTTTGTTTGTTTCGTTAAATATTTATTTATTTGCAAGCAGAGAGAGATAGAAAGAAAAGAGACAGAGAGAATGGGTGCATCAGGGCCTCCCGCCGCTGCAAACAAACTCCAGATGCATGCGCCTCTTGGTGCATCTGGCTTTACGTGGGTACTGGGGACTTGAACCTGGGTCATTAGGCTTTGCAGGCAAGCTCCTTGACCACTGAGCCATCTCTCCAGCCCTTCCTTCAGTGTTTCCAAGAACCGAGACCCCCTGTCAATTTCCCACTCCTCTTCTCATCCCCAGGGTCTTCTTCAAGATCAAAAGCCGAAACGCGCACATGAAAACCCACAGGCAGCAGGAGGAGCAGCAGAGACAGAAGGCCCAAAAGGCAGCCTTTGCAGCCGAGATGGCAGCCACCATCGAGAGGACTACGGGGCCCGTGGGGGCGCCTGAGCTGCTGTCCCTGGACCAGCTGAGTCTCCTCAAGCCCGTGAAGGACGGGGACATCCTCAGTGACGACGTGGTCCAGCAGTTAGGTGTGATGGAGGAGGCTGAGGTCATGAGCACAGATCTCCTGTTGGGTGACCAAGATTCCGTTTTGCTTCAAGGTGACACCGAACTATAAAGTCCTGTGTGTCACTTAGAGACACAGCAACCACAGCCTCCTTTTCACGAATCAGGAAACCTGGACTGCCTGCTCGCTTTACAGCCCTTTTAAGCTACCTGTTTAAAAAGCGGTTGTGTTCTTCAGGTTTGGGGGGAGGGATCCGTTTTCTTTCGCTTTTACCTTTTTTAATTGTTTGTGCAGTGGGGAGGGTGGGCTGGGGGGAATAAAGAATTGGCACAACGTTCTTTATGAAATCATTCCCAGCAAGAGATGAACCTGACTTTTGACGTTCCATGGCTTTCAGATGTCAAAGCTTGCTGTGAGTGTGTGTGTGCGTGTGCGTGCGTGCGGCAAGCTAGTCTTCTTCCTGCTCAGACTTTGGGCCATGTTTTCCCATCAAGAATTCGTTTTACTCTGTTTTCATCTGCCAGGAAGTGTTTCTTTCTTTTTTTCCCCCTCAAAAAACCTATAGATCAGAAGAGCCCATTCCTTTTTGCAGACAGTTCACGGTCCATGGCATTCTGAACTGACTTTGTGTGCTTGGAAGTTCTATGATCCCTCACTCCCTGGGTCGCTGTAACTCATGTCTGCTGGACTGACATTCACCTAGCTGTAAGAGAGTAAGGGTTTCCTAACATGGCCAATACAAGGGAAATCACAGTGAAAGCCAACAAAAATGGGTTCAGATACTTTCGCTACAGTGCTTGCATTCAGACATAAATGTATTCATTTCACTTACCCAAGCACGTCTAGACTCAGCCAAACTCTATGACGTTGCTTCGCCTCTTCCTGCCTTTGGCTGCAGGGGTGCTGTTGAACTTGAAGGCAATAAACATGTAATCCTTCAGAAATGTCATTGCCCAGGCTTTCTGTGCTGAGCCACCCCGACCCCTCCCTCTGTTAGCACAAAGATCAGGTCCCGCTCCTCTGGGTGCCCTTCAAGTGGTGGTGGGTGTTGTGTGGTCTCTGGAGCAGCGTCTTCAGGTCCCATGTCAGTAAACTTGTTTCCCAGCTCCATGTTAAATGTGGCTGTCACTTGACGGGAGAGATGTCAGCTAGAAGCGTTTGGGACACCTTCATGGGGACGAGGGGGGCACCATGGGCCACCACGGCGCCACCCAGGCAAGTGGTTTCTGAATCTCAGGAAAGCCATGGACAGAAGAAAAGTGACAAAGATTTGTTGTGTCCCCCGCCCATCATTCTGTTTTCAGAAATGTCTTGAAGGCTGCCCTCATTTTTTCTAGATGGAAGAAAAAAATTGGGAGGGGGGCTGCTGCAATTTCAACAGGTTATTATTCTAGCTTGTGTTTTAGCTCAGTAGTTGTGAGTTTAGAACTGTCTGAGCATTGCACATCAGTTTCATCTGAGGGTGAGTCCAGAATGGTCCAGCCTTTGGGTCTATAGAGGCTTATCTACCAAAAAAAAAAAAAAAAACAAACAAAAAACACAATTATCCAGAAAACTTTCCGAAGAAAATGTATTCCTTCTGCTTGGAGACTTGACCAGTCGTTCCAGTTTTAAACATTTAGAGATCAGCTGCAAATACCCAATGCACAGTTGAATTTTAATTTTCCATGCAGTATGACGGAAGGATTTTTGACTTGAAATAACCAAAGAACTCCTCCTTCACGAGACAGTTCAAATACCTGAATTCATAGTTCTTGACTCTCCACTGAGTTGACTTCCTAGTAAAATATTGCACTTATTATTTTTCCTGAAATGATTCTGCCTGCATGTCTGTGTTATGTTTTAGCTCCCCCACCCCCACCCCACCCCAAAGAACTTTTCTTCCTAACAGTTCATGTCTTCAACACAGTTACTGTTCGCTAGCAGATGACGGTTTTTCATTAGTGAATTTAGACCCCTTTGAGCTTGTATATAAAAAGTTAACAGATCTATTTTATGGAAAAACCCATCTTATTTTCAAAATATATTTAACTGCTGTTATATTTTATTAGAGGAAGGTTGTAAATATTTTCTAGGAGTTCTATTGTAAAGAAAAGTATTTTTGAAAAAAAAATGAATGTAATAAAAATGAAAACATTTTTAAATAGTGGTGTGGTTGCTTCCTCTTCCGGCCTCATTATGTTCGATTCTCAGCCAATGGCTTGCATGCCTTCTTATCAGGATGTCATTTATTCAGGTTTGCACCAGTATAAAGACATCATAATATCTCCTGTGCTTAACTGTATTTTCCCTGGAATGCAGGTCCCTTGGTCCATATCAAAGCACTATGTATAGCATATTCATACTTTTTCTTTTGTAATGTGTGTATTTTTAATAAGGATTTTATGTAACATTTTGGCCAAAAAGGACAGTATTTTCTAGTGAATTTTATAATAACATTTTGCTAAAAATGTTTCTTCCTAGGTCAGTTTTTGTTAAAGTGAACCAAAAGTCTTATTTTACCAGGGGTTAAAAAAAAAACGTTTGAAGCTTGAAAGCAAAGTAAAGCTATATTTAAACATCATATGTAACAAATAAAGATGTTTTGTAGACATCCTAAAAGGGTCCATTCCTTAAAGAAACGAATCTGAAGCATTCTAGGTTGTTTTCTGTCCTGAGTGTTGAGGATTTAAAAAAAAAATTATTACCATACTTTTTCAGAAAGAGAAGGTGGAGAACATTATTTAGATTTCAGTCAACTAGCCTCCTCAGAAATTTATTAATAGTTTCTATCAGTGGGCATTCATCAAGCAGAAATGTAACCAAAATACGCACTGTTCTATTTATTTGTGAAAACCTGATTCAATATTGCATCGGCTGCTCTGAAAATAAAATATTCTCTTTTTGAGTTTCATCTGGCCTAGGCATTCCTTCTTTCTAGCCGCTGGAATGGCTTCCCAGGGCTGAATCCATGCTAGTTTGCCTGGTTGTTGGGGTCTGTGGACAACAGGTTTAGTTCTGTTGAACAAACTTAGTCTCATTAAAGAGCCTCCATCTCGGGAAGATACAGGTACTGTCAGAAAAGCTCCTTGCAGGTCTGGGGTGATGGCTCAGTAGATAAAGCACTTTTTTTTTTTTTTTTTTTTTGGTTTTTCGAGGTAGGGTCTCGCTCTAGCCCAGGCTGACCTGGAATTCACTATGTAGTCTCAGGGTGGCCTCGAACTCATGGCAATCCTCCTACCTCTGCCTCCCAAATGCTGGGATTAAAGGCGTGCGCCACCACGCCCGGCTCTTTTTTTTTTTTTTTTATTGTCCATAATGAGTTCCATTATTTAATGGGCAAACAATGAGTTGTGATAAAGCACTTCTTGTGCAAGTAGGGTGAGTTTGTGATCCTCAGAGCCCAACCCATGCAAAGCTGTACAGACCCACCCATGCAAAGCTATAGGTACCCAATCCATGCAAAGATGTATGGGTCCTGTCATAGTCAACCACGTACTGCTGGGATGAAGCTCCAAACCAGGCAGAGTTATGGGAGGAAAGGATTTATTGAAGCTATAGACCCAGGGGAAGTTCCATAATTCCATAATGGTGAAAGAGGCTGTCCCCCTTTCACAGATCCAAGGAGAGAGACAGAGAGAGAGAGAGAGAAGCCCTCACTAACACCACACACAACAGAACAGTAAACAAATGGGAAGGAGAAAACTTCCCTTCCCGTTTATATAGCCTTAGGGTGGTCTTATAACCCTTTCCCAGACTTTTTGGCTTCCTGAGTCTCTGGAATTTCCTTCCTGCACTGCCCTCCCAGGAAGGAATGTTCATTTCTAGCTTCTCTGAGCCTCCTTACATTCTGCTCCCTACTGAGAGGCTGCCTTCCTCTGTGAACAACCTCAGAGACCCACCCAAGATGACTAAAAAGGTCAAGTTGACAACAAAACTTAACCATCACAGAACCCAACGTGCAAAGCCGTACATAACGAACGAGTGCAAAGCTGTATGCTGTAGCATGAACATCTGTAACCCACCCCAGTATGCCTGTGGTGAAAAGGGAGGCTGAGACAGGAAACTGCTCAGAAGTTTGTGGGGCAGCTAGCCCGGGAAACACAGCAGAGAACAACAAAACTAGAGACCCTGCTTCAATCAGGGTGGAAAGTGAGAAGCAACAGCCAAAGTTGTTCCCCGAACCACACTCACACGTGTAAAAACATGGACACACACACACACTAAGTACCCACTGCCTGACAGGGTAAGAGAGGATATATATATATATATATATGTATTTGCAAGCAGAGAGAGAGAGAGAGAGAATGGGCATGACAGGGCCTCCTCCAGCCACTGTAAACAAACTCCAGATGCATGCAACACTTTGTGCATCTGGCTTTACGTGGGATTTGAACCTGGGTCATTAGGCTTTGCAGGTCAGTGCCTTAACTGCTGAGCCATCTCTTCAGCTTGAGAGGGACAGCTTTGTCACAATTTAGAGAAAGCCTAATTCTGAAAGTTCTCTCGGTTGCCTGCCAAGTTGGGACACAGCTAAGTCCAGCCAAGTATACACAGGTACTGGTTCCATACTCTGGTATAGGGACACCCCCTACAGCAGAGGTCAGCCTGAGGAGCAATCAAACTGATGTGAATGTCACAGTCAGCCACACGCTACTGGGATGAATCTTCAAACCAGGCACAGTTTGGGGAGGAAAGGATTTATTGAAACTACAGATTGAGGGGAAGCTCCATAACAGTGAAAGAAGCTGGCTCTCTTTCACAGGTCCAAGCAGAGAGAAAAACCCATCACCAACACCATACACAGAACAGCAAACAGGCAGGAGGGCCAAAGAGAATTTCTTCTCCTTTATATAGGCTTAGGGTGGGATCTTGCAGCCCTATCCCAGACTTAATGGCTTCCTGAGTCTCTGGAATTTCCTTCCTGCATGGCCCACACAGGAAAGGATGTTTACTCCCAGCTCCTTTGAGCTTCTTTACATCCTGCCCCTTGCTGAGAGGCTGCCTTCCTGTAAACATCCTCAGAGACCCACCCAAGATAATTAAAAAGATCAAGTTGACAACAAAACCTAACCATCACAAGTCCACCCCTTGTCAACTTGACATCAAACCATATCTCCTTACATCATGCTTAATTCCTAAATGAAGACAGTAACAAGATGATAATTCCACCTAAAATTATATAATTCACCCACATACAACCGCAGACATGTAATCTCCCCCCAACATAAGGCAAGGTACCTGAACTGTGAGTTTTGTAAACCAAAACAAGTTACATGCTTTTAACATATAATGGCACAGAGCAAACATTTCCAACTGCTATGAGGCATAACAAGGAAAGACTGGGCCAAGGCAACCTCTTAACAAACATCAGCAAACATCCACATCTGCAGTCCCATAGCACAACCAGTGACTGACAGTCTCCTGATTTTCCGATTCTGTCCCTCCAGCTTGGCTGAATACCTGGGGAAACCTCCATCCCAAGCCAACAGCATTCCATGGTAGCCCTTGCAAAGTCCTGGTATGTCCAAAACGTCTTTGGGTCTCCATTGCAAACCACGGTCCACCTTCCAATGGCTTCACTTGCCAAACAGGGACTTCACACCCTGTTCCAAATACCACATCTCAGCAGTGGCTCCTGTAACCATGTGCACTTCATGACCCACTCCACACATGCATTTCTCATGCTCCCAAAAGCAATACCAGGTATGCAGGATACAGCCATGTTGTTAATTCAGGGACAAAATAAACGTGACTTTGAAGAGAAGATTCCTTTCTTTCAGCAATTTCCTTTCCAAAGTGTTTGCACAGTCCATCTTTCTGTCCTTCCTGGGTGGAAACACCTCGGGCATCTCTCCATTGTTTCAAGGTTAAGCAGTTGGGCCATAATCAAAAGCCAGTCTCTGCCAATAAGTTAAACTTGCTTTGAGGTTTTTCTAACTTCAAATCTTAAATTCTCAGCCCCCCATATCCATAGCCAAGCACACAGTCCATTACTTAAATTTAACCTTGGTCAAACTCTCTGGGCATGGACAGTAGGATGCATCCACCCCTTGACCCAGGCACACACTTCTCTTAAGGTTTTCTGCAGTCTCTCCTTCCCCATAGAAAGTTCACAAGCCAGGCCTCCAAATGCAATTCTCTCTGTACTGAGCATTTCAAAATTCTCACCAGAATAGTCTATAAAACTTGGCTTACCACCCTGGAAGGCATCTTCAGCTGCAAGTATCAAGTCCATGTCCATTCCTCCAGCACACAAGTTCCAGAAGATCAAAATCCACATGGTCAGATTCATCTCAGCAAATCACCCCACTCCTGGTACCAAATCTGTCATAGTCAGCCACACACCACTGGGATGAATCTTCAAACCAGGCACAGTTTGGGGAGGAAAGGATTTATTGAACCTACAGATGGAGGGGAAGTTCCGTAACAGCAAAGAGGGTGGCCCTCTTTCACAGGTCCGAGCAGAGAGAGAAACCCATCACCAACACCACATACACAGAACAGCAAACAGGCAGGAGAGCCAAAGAGAATTTCTTCTCCTTTATATAGGCTTAGGGTGAGGTCTTATAACCCTATCCCAGACTTAATGGCTTCCTGAGTCCCTGGAATTTCCTTCCTGCATGGCCCACACAGGAAAGGATATTTACTTCCAGCTTCTTTGAGCTTCTTTACATCTTGCCCCTTGCTGAGAGGCTGTAAACATCCTCAGAGACCTACCCAAGACAATTAAAAAGATCAAGTTGACAACAAAACCTAACCATCAGTGAATTTCAACAAATCCTCCTACCCCTCACTTAGCTCACTTGTCTGCAAATTAAGGAAAGTCATACCAGCTGGGAGGAAAAAACTTTACATTTGCACAAATCTTTTTTTTTTTTTTTTTGGTTTATCGAGGTAGGGTCTCGCTCTAGCCCAGGCTGACCTGGAATTCACTATGTAGTCTCAGGGTGGCCTTGAACTCACAGCAATCCTCCTACCTCTGCCTCCCGAGTGCTGGGATTAAAAGCATGCGCCACCACGCTCAGCTACATTTGCACAATTCTTTCTATGAGGCTTTTGTGTATGTGTGGTGGTGGTGTTTCAAGATAGGGTCTCACTGTAGCTCAGGCTGATTTAGAACTCACTGTGTAATCCCAGACTAGCCTTGAACTCAGTGATCCTCCTACCCCTGCCTCACAAGTGTTGAAACTAAAGGTGTGTGCCACCACATCTGACTAACATTTGTATGATTCTTTATTGAGATGCTGGGAAGCATTCTCTTAAAAAAAAAAAATTGCCGGGCGTGGTGGCACACGCCTTTAATCCCAGCACTAGGGAGGCAGAGGTAGGAGGATTTCCATGAATTCAAGGCCACCCTGAGACTACATAGTGAATTCCATCCAGGTCAGCCTGGACTAGAACGAGACCCTACCTCAGAAAAAGAAAAAAAAAGAAAGAAAAAGAAAAGAAAAGAAAGAAGAAAGAAAGGAAGGAAGAAAGAAAGAGAGAGAGAAAGGTAAGGCCTAATGGCTGGGGTGGGGTAAGGCTCCAGATTTTTCCCTCAAGAACCCCTCCTCCTCATGATGGGAGCCTCTGTTATCTTTTTTTCTCCTCTTTGTTTAGCTGAACAGCATATAAATTCTGTTACTGGAGAACTCTGTAACTCCCCATGTTCCCTTAAATAATAAAGTCTCCCACTATGCCTTAAAAATAAATAAATAATGATGATGATTCCAATCGGTGTGAAGAAGGAAGGCAAGCCCAAGAAACACAAAAAGGTTACTGCAATCGGATAGGAGGAAAGAAATCAAGTCTCTATGGTCGTTCTGGCGCTGGAACTAGAGGGGACACTCTGTCTTTTTATCACTCTATGGTCATTCTTGCGCTGGAACAGGAGGGTACACTCTCTTTTCGATGAACTCTATGGTTGTTCTTGTGCTGGAACAGGAGGGTATACTCTCTCTTTTTATCAAACTCTATGGTCGTTCCTGTGAGGAACACGAGGGTACACTCTATCTTTTCTTTGAACTCTATGGTCGTTCTGGCGCTGGAACAGGAGGGTACACTCTGTCTTTTCAACGAACTCTATGGTCATTCTTTCACTGGAACAGGAGGGTATACTCTATCTTGCCGTCAAACTCTATGGTCGTTCTTGTGTTGGAATGGAGGGTACACTCTGTCTTTTCTCCGAACTCTGTGGTCGTTCTTACGCTAGAACAGGAAGGTGCACTCTATCTTGCCATCGAACTCTATGGTCATTCTGGCACTGGAACAGGAGGGTACACTCTATCTTGTTGTCGAACTCTATGGTCGAAGGCTGCGGCCGTGATCCCGGAAGGGATCCTGGGAGGTCAGGAGGGCAAGATGGCTGCGCGCGCGGCGTTGGGTTCTGTGTGCCTGCGCTTCTGGCAGGTACTGGGTGGGCTGGGGACTCGGGTGGGCGACGTCTCTCTGACACCTGCTCTCCGTCCGCTAGGAGTCGTCTCTGATACTTAGTTCTCAGCTGAGCGGTTGTTTGCCGCAAGGTGACGGGAAAAGGGTTGGTTTTTAAAAATATATATTTTTGTTTACTTGTAAGCAGAGAGAATATGGGCGCTGCATAGAACTCCAGATGCATGCACCACTTTGTGCATCTGGCTCATGTGGGAACTTGGGGATCGAATCTAGGTCCTTCGGTTTTGCAGGCAAGTGCCTTAACCGCTGAGCAATCTCTCCAGCCCCCATTGGCTGATTTTTCTAAATAGATATTTGTATTTATTTGCAAATTGAGAGAGAGAACATATGGGTGCACCAGGGCCTCCAGCCACTGCGGACGAACTCCAGATGCATGCGCCACTGTGCATCTTTCCTCCACCTCTTCCTCAATAGACCCTGAGCCTTGGGAAGGGTGACAGAGATGGATGTCCCCGTGCTGAACACCCCACTGTCACTTCTCAGCACTATGGTGACTTTTGAGTCATCCCAGTGGTCACCGCCATCTGAAAAAGAAGCTTCTCTAGACAAGAGTGAGAGTAGCATTATTGCATGGGTATGGTTTTTAAAAAAAAATGATTATAAGGCAGTTTGGTAGGCATAATATATGTATTTAGTCAGATAACAGCAGGCATTACTCCCCTAGGGCTCATGACCTCTCCCACCATAGGCTTTTGACTAGGTCCTCAGTACCAGGCATATTCCCTCCCATGAAGCAGGCCTGCAGTCTAATTAGAGAGCAGTTGGTTTCCCCCACAACAGACATGCCACTATTGCACCAGTTGGCACCTTTGGCCTGGCTGGCCAGTCTTAAGGCTTGCAAGGTTCACTACCATTGATGACGTCTCTCTCCCTTATGGTTGCAGGCAGCCATAGCTTTTTTTTTTTTTTTTTTTTTTTTTTTTTTTTTTTTTTTTGGTTTTTCGAGGTAGGGTCTCACTCTAGCCCAGGCTGACCTGGAATTCACTATATAGTCTCAGGGTGGCCTCGAACTCACGGCAATCCTCCTACCTCTGCCTCCCGAGTGCTGGGATTAAAGGTGTGTGCCCCCACGCCTGGCCACATTTTATTATTTATTTAAGAGAGAGGAGAAAGAGTATGGGCATGCCGCAAACAAACTCCAGACACAACTTGGCTTCATGCAAACAAGTACCTTTAACTACGGAGCTATCTCTTCAGCCCTCCAGGTTATACTTTATTTTTTAAATATTTTATTTATTCATTTTCAAGCAGAGAGAGAGAGAGAGAGAGAAGGGTCCTGGGGAATTGAACCCAGGGCCTCAGGCACTGGAGGCAAGTGCCTTAACCGCTGAGCCATCTCTCCAGCCCTATATTTTTTATTTTTTTAAATATTTTATTTATTCATTTTCAAGGAGAGAGAGAGAGAGAG
>PVHP010037795.1:0-17198 GCA_004024765.1 Zapus hudsonius
TTTTTTTACTGCTGATATTTTGTTTTATTTTCTCTGCAAGGCTCGTGGATGTTAGTCAAGTGCTCCCTCATTAGTTCTACCACTAATTCATATATCCAGCCCATGTTTAATATTTAAAACATTATTATGTATCACATCTTTTTTTCTTTTAATAAATATGAACTTTACTGTATGAGTTGGTCCCATTCCCTTTGTGTTTTCATCTTATATCCCACACCACCCTGAAGGACCCCAATCTTGTCTTATCACATCTTTATGTTGATCTTATTTTCTGTCATAGTCAGTCACACAAAGCTGGAATGAACTTTCAAACCAGGCACAGTTATGGGAGAATGTGATTTATTTGAAGCTACAGATTCAGGGGAAGTTCCAAAATGGCAAAAGAGGTTGTCCCCTTTCAAAGGTCCAAGCAGAGAGAGAAACCCATCACCTATGACTGCAAATGCAAACAAGTACACTCTAACAGGCAACTGCAGGAACTCCATTTTTTGTATACCTATAGCTGGGATTCCAGGCCCATCCCCAGAAAAACTTTAGGGTTGGACCCTAAGATCCTGCCAAGGTGACACCCCCTCCAGCCAGGAAGCTGGAGACAAACTGCAAGATTTAACAAACAACTGAATCTATCAAGGGACATTCATTAAAACAACCACCTTCTCCTAATTTTATTAACATAAAAATTAGCATTATACATAATCACCTTAGTATTTAAGAAAACCTCGTGAGAAATAAAATGCAAATCTTACTTTCATAATTTTCAAAAGTGGATAGTTAATACTGACTATTCAAACTTAAGTGATACTATTACAGTTTTGATCAGAGAGATATTTATAAAATTTATAAAATTAAATAACAATAAATGAGAATAATGATACAATAGAATTTATCTCAAATCCAGAATAAATAAACACAAGCATACAGTTAAAAGAAAATGAGATGGGTATGGTAGTGCACACCTTTCTTTGAATCTCAGCACTTAGGAGGCAGAGGTAGGAGGATCTCCGTGAGTTCAAGGCCACGCTGAGACTATGTAGTGAATTCCGGGTCAGCTTGGGCTAGAGTGAGACCCTACCTTGAAAAACCAAAACAAAAAGAAAATAATAATGACACAACATTAATATAGTGAACAAAGTAAAAAGAATTTTAGAAACCATAAGGTTAGCAGTTTGAAACATCAAAAAATTAAATAGACCAAAATCTATCATTAAGAATAACAATTAAACCTGATGAGAGGAAAATAATATTAAAATGAAAGAAGATACACTATCCACTTGCATTGAAAAAAGTTAGTTGTTGTGAAGGTTAAGTTTTTTTTTTCTGTCAACTTGACCTGTTTGGTAATCTTGGATGAGTATCTGAGGTTGCTTACAGGAAGGATTAAATAAAGGAGGGAGACCCTCCTCTCGAGTGAGCTGTTCCCCTGGAATAGGTGGCACTCTCAGTAGTGGGCAAGATGTAAGGAAGCTCTAGGGGAAGAAAATTTCTTCTCTTCCTTCCCCTGGCTATTTTTTTGGTTTTTTTTTTTTTTTTTTTTTGGTTTTTTTTTTTTTTTTTTTGGGTGTGTGTGTGTGTGTGTGTGTGTGTGTGTGTGTGTGTGTGTGTTAGGACCTGTGAAAGGGTCCCACTCTCTTTAGCCATTATGTAACTTCCCCTGGATCTGTACCTTCAGTAAATCCCTTCCTCCCATAACAATGCCTGGTTTGGAAATTCATCCCATTAGCATATGGCTGATTATGACAGTTGTGCTTACCCTGCTTTGTCTAAGTCTCTGGAAAGAGATTAGCTGTTATAAAAAAAGTTTGAAATATGGATATTTTCCTTGGAAACAATGTGTATACAAACTATAATATATCCCCATAATGAGGTGTTATACAACCATTAAAATGGACATTATAAAGTATAGAATAATTACTAGTATGCATTGGGAACTGAAATCAAAGTTTAAATTTGTATACATTGAAAAAAATAATCTGTATTCCAAGTAGCATATTATCTCTCAGGTTTAGTAGAAAAAATTTTAAAAATATGGACTAAGAAGTAATAATGAAATATTACCTGTAAATTAGCATCATGCATTAGAATTTGTAAAGAGTTTTCAAGCAACTATATTTAAGGAATTAAAAGAAGAAAATGTTCACAATGAATAACTATGGAAAAATTACAGCACAGGAAAAGTACTAAATAAAAAGGAATATAATAAAAATTTAGGTTTAACATTTTGTTCTTCATAGAAATTATGAGATAATAAATATCATTGAAAAGCCATAAAGTTTGGGGCTAATTTGTTACACAACATTTCTAATACTGATGGGTTTATAATTGTTTTAAATTTAAACAAATTTGGATGAATAGATAGGACTGATACAGGTTATCCATAATTAATATTTGTAAGCAACACAGAGAGAGAGAGAGAGAGTTTTGGAATTCTCCCTTCCCCCCTCCTACTCTGAGTTCTTGTCCTCTAATGCCAAAGTATTGTACACAGAGACAGAATTAAATTTTAATTATATATTTATTCTAATTTAGGAAAATTAGGAAAAGGGGAGTTGGATGGGGAATTTTCCAATCACCATGTGGGAAGTTACAGTTTTCCAGCCACCAGTGTGGGGAGAACACGTGTCAGAGAGTTCAACAGAACTTATATTATTCAGCTAAATAAGTAGTAGAAAAAAAGATAACAGAGAGCTCCCATCATGAGAAGGAGAGGTTCATGAGGGAAAAAGTCTGGAGCCTGCTCCCCTACCCCAGCCATTAGCTGAGGTAGGGATATAGGCCTTACCTCACTGAGGCCTAGGTCAGCAGTCCTCTCTTCATTGCCACGTGGAAGAAGAAAGAGAGCCCACTTCCTCTAAGGGAAGAGAATTTAAGTTCTTCCCAGGTGAGTCAGAGAGACAGCTGATTGGTTCATATTTGACCAATCAGTTTTAGCACCTAGGTTGTAGCTCTAACTAGACACCTCCCACTCAGGGGGAGGGATGGAAAGGGAGGGACGATTCCTGCAGATACCTGACTGTCACAGGACATTTTGAAATTTAAAAATTTTGAAAATGTCATTTGCAATAGACAGTTCCAATTTCACACATGACTTGAACATTGAATATTTATGTTCTCAGGTATTCAAATTTACAAGTAGTTTATTCTTCATATTTTTTTTTCTGCCAATTAAGGAATTAAGAGGAAAGAAAGTATTTTAAGAGAATAGAGTTGATTTCATAGTAACAGAGAAAGAAGGGCAAAGAAAGCAAGTTCCTTGCAGAGGAGGGGCTTCCAGAGCTGGAAAACACCCAGCAGTGTGTGATCAATTACTCAACTTGAGTGAAGGTGAGAGGCGATGACACATTAAAGGTCTGTCCAGGACTGCCTTGGCAGCCCAGCAGGAAAAGCCCTCCAGGTATAAGGTCTCTTTTACTGATCTACCCACCCAGAAAGCTGTCTCCTACAGGGTTTCAAAGGTATCCATGACTTCCCTGGTGCTCCATTCAGGAGAGACATAGCAGCCTAAGAAAGTTTCTCACATATTCTTACTGAAGTTGATAGTCCTAGTGACAACAAAAGGAAGCTTCACAGATACACTCAAGCCTTCAGTCCTTTCACTTTTTTGCATGTCTGAGTTCTTTGCTTAATACGCAGGATAACCATTTCACTCAGGGAAGTTGTGTAAAATAACTCCCTTTGTTAAGGGAAACAGAAGAAAACGTGTAAATAATGCTATGTATAGATTTGTCAAAGTTAACAGATCTCCAATTATTTTTTCTGTTCCTGAAAGATGAATCAGTTTTATCTTCTTTTCTTCATTAAATTCATCACAATACAAAGAGGGATTTAGTAAGAGGAGTACATGTGGGGGATGTGTTATTACTGATTGTAGTCTCTACATTTACTTGCTTGTATTTAGAAACAGGGGATCAATATTGGCAAATTAAATATCCACAATTGATTTTCTCCTGTTTTAAATTACAGAAGAGATTTATGATGGCATTTGTTTTGAAAACATGGTTTAAGAGTCTGCCTGGACCTTCCCTGTCTTTCTTCTCAGTGACATGAATGCACTAGACGAGGTTTTAATTGCTGTTGAGGTAGGCAGTTCTATTAGACGTCTATGGAAATAACTGTTCCTGGGCCTTTTTTACTTTGACAGTCAAACAATGTTGTACCCAAGGAGTTTCATTCTGCAGAGCTGTTATAAATCTATGCAGGCAGATTCTGTTTGCCAGCAGAAGTCATCTGTTATAGCCTGAGCCAGGGGACCGGGGTGACTTAATTTAGTCACCCTTTAAAAATGGGATAGTCCAATTCATCATTGGAAGAAAATAGATTGGGGCACGTGGGGGGATTCCAGAAGAAGTGAATAGTAAAGGAGAGGTAGAAGTGGTTATTCATGGAGATTTGTTTTGAGCTTCAGGACACAGAAGTGGGTAGAGTTCTTTGTGAGAGTGCTCCTTCCTCTTCCTTACATTCAAGCTCCCTGGGACTTGCCCTTTCTGAGGCTGATGTAAATAGGGGTCAAATAGGTTTTTCCTCTCAGTATCATTCCTACTAGCAAGTGAAGTTCATTTGCACTGTGCTCTCTTGCTTTCACTACCAGAAATGGGTGTTCCATATACTCTATAGATGGCTAACAGCGAAAGTGTTTGTGAATAGAGTAGCCTAGGGCCTTCTGAAATTCGCCCACTGCCTCCTCTGTCTGCCCTCATTAGGTCCCTCCTTTCTTCAAGAGGGATTAATTAGCAAAACAAAATTGAGGAAAGGAAATGTGGGCTCTGTGTGGCAACATGGGCCTGAGCTAGGAAACTTCCAATCTATTCTTCCTCTTTTCAGTCTGGGACCAAGAGCCCATGGGAGTATTTTGGATTCCCCCAGCTGCTTCTTTCCAAAACTTAGATTCACTGAATGTGAAACTGAAAAATCTATTCAGAATGAGCAAGGGATTATTGGCTAAACAGAAATAATCACTTTAAACCGACTTTGCTTGTATCCTTTGCAAATTTGTTTTTAAATCTTATGGATTTCAGAAATGTTGATGTGTTTGAAAAAAAAGAGGTTACATTTGAATTAAAATTATCTAAGGTGTAATTTTACTTCAATCAATCATAATCTCATTCTGTTTCATTTACAAGTATTTAATGTGATATTTATCCAAAATAATATACAGTTTTAATAGTAAAATTCTTTTTGTTAGTTTTGTTTTGTTTTTCAAGGAAGAGTCTCGCTCGAGCCCATACTAACCTGGAACTCACTATGTAGTCTCAAGGTGGCCTGCAACTCATGGCTATCCTCTTACAGCTGCCTGCCAAATGTGAAATTCAAACTGAAAATTGAATAACAAGGATATTGCACATTATTGTTCATAGGTTGTTGTGGGGTCATTTTAAACATTCATTTAACATTTGTAACATGTCATTCTCTGCTAAATTTTGTTGGGTAGTGCCAAGAAAGTAAACAGAGTTTTAAAGAAGGAACTCATATTCAAAGACAGGACACTTGCCTAACTGTAGAAATGCTGTTTAATATTTCTAGAAGTTTAGAGGCCAGGGTAAGCATGACTTTATTTAAGGCATAGAACTAGGATTATGTTGTGTAGCAGAGACTGAAGGAAGTGAGGCTAAATAATGGACAGTTTATTTAATTGTTTGTAACTAGAGTTGTGACATTATCAACATGAAGTTTGAAAATGTTAACTCCTAGGCCAGTGGAGTGGGGAAGACAAAGGACTAGAGACACTGATGAGAGGCCCACTGGAACCATCCAGAAGATGAACAACACTGGTGGAAGTGAAATGGGAAGGAATTTTCATGGAAATCCTTTGACAGTTAGTCAGGCTCCCTGTCTATACAAATATAATTCCTGATAAAGAGCTGTTTAAGACACCCAGCCACATGTATGGCACACATTTCTTCCTTTTTATGGACAAAATTAAAACTATGACATATGTATTTTTCAGCACAAGTGCACACTATGAATTTAGGTGGGGAAGCAGCAGTGTCTGTTGGCCTGGAGACGAGAAGGCTCACGAGTGGGAGGGGAAGAAGCTCATTGATTGTTCATCTATCCAGACAGCTTCCAGCCTGAGGTCGAGGGAAGATTTTAATAACATCTAAGGTTGTCAGATAAATAACTGGAAAGTGATCAACCCTCCATCATGCTGTTGTTTCAGGAAAAGCTGTGTACAGAAACACCAGATTTTCAAATTTCTGAATCTTCTCACTTTTAGGGTACTTATTAAGTGACTTAAATCTCAGCTCCCTCATCTGTAAAATGGAAACAACAGAATGAGTCTCTTGGGATGATTCCACACCGTAAATGTCTGGTGCACAATATCGAGTCTAGAATCTGGCACACAGGGACCTGTCAGTGAACAATCTTTGTTCATATGGTGTGAAATCTTATATGGTTATAAAATGACCAAGTAAGCATAGAATGATGTTCTGGGAAATAGACACAATGTTATCACTGACCATTTTTTCTGTGCCTCTAAAAGAAAATCAAAACTACTATTGACTGCAGTGGATTGAACCAAATATTAAATTCCTACCAACTGTTTTTCTTGCTTTTCTGAAGGATAAGCTTGTAGCTATGCATTGTAGTTGGTTAATATTTACCAGCGAATTTAAATAGCATGGAGTTTATAATCGGTGACATTTTAATGTAAACTTTGATATATTAAGTGTTACAGCATGAGTTTTAAAATAATTTTATTAGAATGTTAGGATCGGGGGCTGAAGAGATGACTCAACAGTTAAAACAGTGCTTGCTTGCAAGCCTGTCAGTCTGAGTTCAAATTTGGTTCTCCAGCACCCATGGGAAGGCAGACACAAGACACAAAATAGCACATATATCAGTAATACCAAGGAACCTTCAAGAATGGAAAGCAAAGATGGGAGAACCCAGAAGCTTCTGGGACAGCCCGACACAGAGTTAAAAGGCAGAAACACACACACACACACACACACACACACACACACACACACACACACACAAATACTAATCATAAAAGAATATCAGAACTGGATAAGAATGCAAGCTAATAACATACTATGACCCGAGTATTCTAATTAAGAGTAAGGGGGAAGTTTATAATAAACATCTTTTTAAAAATGAAAGTCTATCTGTATAGTAAAACATTTGTATTTCTTGGTGGTTACAAGGAAGAAAAGTGTGGAGTTCAGAAAGCCTTGAGGTTTTTGTTACTCTCTTTTGAGATTTTTTTTTATAAAGTTGATGGAGGATTTGAGTGTGGAAGATCTAGAAATGGTACTGGAACCTGACAGGAAGGGAGTCTTGGATTTGGGGAGGGAGGGGAGGCTAGGCCATGTAAAACAATGTGAGGTGAGTGTTTGTAAATGTGGATCTGAATGAAGCCCTGACTCAATCTTTGAACTGAGTCAGTGGCCTTCTTGGGTTCTTGTCTTATGAATTTGATGAATGAGATTCACAGACCACAGGAGACTGAAATGTAGGTTTTAGAAGAAGTTTGTTAGAGCTTTAAGGAAAGACTCCAGTCTATACTGACAGGAGGGAGTGTCAAGGAAGGAGGAGAACTCATTAGGTGATTTTAATTAGGGTTTTTATGGAACATTGTACAGGTTGCTATGTGACCAGGGCCAGATTCTCTAGTCTTTACATGACAAGAACCAGATTTCACACATTCTAGGGAAGGAAATCTGGGTTTCTGCAAGATGGCCAATAGTTCCAGAATTCTCAGGTGGGAATACGAGTTTTGGTTGTCTAGGAAAGCTGCGAGCTTAATCTAGAAATCTTTCCTAGGGCATGAAACTTCCCAGGGAAAAAGGGAGATAAGGAAAGCATAGCTTTCTGTAGGTCTGGTGACATTTCCCACTTCTCAATGGAATAGTACCATTCACTTTTGAGGTTATGCCACTCTTACTGCCTAGCCAGTCTCTGTCTCCTCTCACTATTATGTTTATATCTACAGTTATTCATAATAATTTTTTGTTTGGTTGGCTTTTTTTCATTATGAAAAAGGGAAAAGTAACAACTGGATAATTTATTTACTCACATAAAAATAACTCACACTGAAAGTTTCATAGGAAGTCTCTTGAGCTCATAGAAAGACTTTATGCTCTTGGGGGAAGGACAAAGGAGTAAGACATTCCCATAGTGGGTTCATTGAATGTTGCTGTAAGACACAGACCTGAAGCCAGCGTGGTGGCGCACGCCTTTAATACTAGCACTCAGGACGCAGAGGTAGGAGGATTGCCGTGAGTTCAAGGCCACCCTGAGACTACATAGTGAATTCCAGGTCAACCTGGGCTAGAGGCTAGAGTGAGACCCTACCTCAAAAAACAAAAAACAAAGAAAAAAAAAAAAGACTGACCAGAATCAACTGAGCAAAGGAAGGTATGTTTTGGCTTGTAATTGCATCACACCAATGAAAGCAAGGTAGCTGGTTTCATCCCCAGAATAACTCTCAATGTGTTGTTTGGATGCATAATATTGAATATGTAAGTAATCCATCTAATATTTCTAAGAGAATAATTAAAATAAAAAATTATATATTTCATGACCTTAAGTATTATAAACAGTCAAAGCTTGACACAGGAAATTTAATTTTAACCATTTCAGATGAAGAAAAAACAATCAGTTTATAATTAGGATGCAGATGATAGTCCATACTTTAATATTTCATTTAATTAGTATTGATTATTTTATGATGTGTATATTTTAGTATATTTTGAAGCACATTTTCAGAATCTTTAATGGGGGAGATTTCTTTAGAATCTAAACAGTTTCAATCTTCGGACATGCCACCCTGAACGCACCCAATCTTGTCAGAAGATAAACAGTTTCAATATGAAGATTTAAAAATCATATCATTGAGCATAAAACCAATGATATTAATTTAAAACTATTTCTCCACTGGCAGAAAACTCTCAACCTTGAAATCAGCTTTTCAGATTAAGACACTGCTTCTGCTCTTCAGTTCTCATTCTTCTCCAGATCCACCTGTGGCAGTAAAGCCTGCAGCATTACTTTGTAAACCTACTGAACACCTTGATTGACTTCTTCACATTTGGTTGGAAGTATCACAAACTTCATTTCATGCTAATCACAAATTCAGATTTTTAATGACCACACAAATTTCTAAGATGTGGTTGATGGAACAGACACACTTCCCTTAAACATAAACACTGTGTGTCATTCCTCTGTTTAATTAAAGAAAAAAATCAAATTGATAATCAAATGGTTAAAAATATCACATCTAGAGGGAAAATAATGTGGTCTTTGGTTAAAAAGTATGTTGTTTAAAGTACCAGGAATATCTTAATTTCCATGAAAATAATGCCCCAAATGAAGTTATAACTAAGAAGTCATCTCTACCTAATGTAGAACAGGTAATTAATCAGATATACAAACAGATAACAGAGTAAAATAGACTATTGGGAAGTGTCCAACCATTAGAGTTAGTGGAAAGTCTGGGAGCAGAACTCCTCTGGGAATGCTTTGTAACACAAGTGTGTTTGTAAATGTGGTATAGAAGAAGCATCTTAGAAATAAAATCTTAACTTTTAATTAATCGATCTTTCATTTAAAACTCTTAGCCATTCCTTGTTTGCCAAGACGATGGTGTCCTAATATTTATAGTCAAACTTCTGTGGTTTATAATTTAAATGATCTTTGTTTTAATCAAAACATAAACATTAAAGAAATATCTGTGGTTGGAGAGATTGCTCAGTGGTGAGGAGCATCATATGCAAGGCCTGACATCATGGCTTCAATTCCTCTGTACTCATGTAAAATCAGACGCATCTGACATTTCTTTGCAGTGTCAACAAGACTCAGCATACCCGTTCTCTTTAATCTCTTTCTCTCTCTCTGTTTGTAAATAAATAATAATAAATAAAACATTTAGAAAGGCAATATATAAGTCAAAACTCTTCTTCATAGTTAAATATAATAATAATGTGTTCAATTTCACTTTCTTGTTTAAAAATTTGAAATATTAGAATAAAATACAAGTTATAATAATTAGGATCAGACACATTTGTGAGTTGGTTCATCATACTTGTTTGTTTTACCACAGATCTAAAAGGCAATATATGGAATGTTGTCTTCTGAACATTGTGTTTATACTCATGAACTCACAACAGCTGTGATATTCTACAGGACTGAGCCTGTCAACATGGTGTCAACGTAGTGAGGGAGAGGTTCACAAATCCACTGCTCCCAGAGTAGCAATTGGCAGTTAATAGCTACTGGGGGTGGGGGTGGGGGTGGAGGAGTAATGTTCTTTAGTGATGCACCTACTGGGGTAAGTTATTCATATTTTAGTATATAACTTCCAGTCTATGCTCATGCAAGCAAGCCTAACTATACTCAGCAGGTCATAGAATAAAGACCCGAATGTAGGTGGGAACTACTTGGGAAGAATTGGCTTAGTAGGAGGTGGATAAGAGGGGATAATGGAGAGTGAATATGCTCAAACTACATTTTAGACATCTATGATATAGACAAAAACAAGTTATAAAGAGTAATTACTACAAAGCTATGAAGATAATAATTTAAGGCCCATATTAGTTCATCATAAATCTTAAAAATAACTCAGTTTGGATAATAATCAGAGCTCATAGATCAAGAATAGTTTTGATTAAGCAATCCACTAAAGTAAATACCAAACATGAATAAAAACATCACAAATGAATGAAATTTTACTTCTAATGCTCAGGATGATAGTAAGATTTGCCCAGGAAATGCTCAGTGAAAATGAGGACGGAATGGAACCACACAAGCAAACTATTTCTGCACATCCACAGAACTCACTCTTCAGTTTTTAACACTGAGCCTACCAAAACTTTCTGGATTGAAGAATTTCCTTAGGAACATTGAACCTTACTTAATATGTTTTCTTTTACCAGTTTTAATCAACAAAAAGCAAAGGGGACATAAAAATATCCTTCATGTGTTTATTGATGAGTGTAGTTCATGGTATTGGGAGTAATTCTCAGGAGAACTGAGCGTAAGCATTTCATATCACAGTTTAATAGCTTTGATGAACTTTGTACAACTCAAACAAACCATGCATAGCTAAACCTAATTGAGTGATAAAATAATACACTATACAGTATTGTATAAAAAAACTGGGTGCAAAAATATATAGCTCATTAAAAAAGTAAGCAACAATACTTTACGTATGTATTCAACTTTGTATTATTGAGTTAGTTTATAAATGATCTTATAAATTAGCTTATTAATAACCTTATACATGAAATATAGTTATATATACATGAAATATATACATTTTCTCCAAATCTGGGCCTGTGATTATAAGTATATACTTGTCATTTTATTATCATTTCAAGTGAATTTCACTCTTTCGAGAAATGATACAGACAATCACGTAGTTCTAGACTTCAAATAAGATCTCACTTTTAAGCATTAGACCCACTTCCTTTGATGTTTCAGCTGCTTTTTGCATGTGTGGAAATAAAGCCTTAGCCTTAGCCTGCTATCCCTGTCAGTCTCATCAGTCCTTATGGAGATTCCTTGGATGCTCCCAACAGCCCCAGATATCAGGACTCAAGGTCGGTCTGAGAAGGTACAATCTCCCACTGTATTCAGCCATGATTACATCTCAAATACAATCAAAATGCATCCTTCATTCTATTTACCAAGAAAACTCCCATGCATCTTTATAATCCAATTACATTTGCAGATCTTGTATGAAACGTTTTCTGAAGTATTCAGAAGTAATTAATAATTGTTCCTCTATATTCTAGGAGCATAAAGTGTGTGTGTGTGTGTACATGTGCTGTTACACTAATGTGTACATAAGTGTTAGAAATTATGAATTTAAGAATCACAACCCAACAATTCATTACCAGGAATAAGCTGCAACATGAGAGAACACAGTTGAGCCATCAACAATAAAAGGCAATATACATGAGGATGAAAACACTTACTATTCAGAGATTTGCTGTCCTAGCTTCCTTTAAGCATGGCCAGTTACAGAGTCACCAGATGACACATGATGTTCTAGATTCTCCAGGAAAGGCAGCCTCACAGGCTTGTAAAATAAAATGTGTAAAATAAAATGTGTAAAGAGATCTCCAAAGGCAGGTATTTAATATCTCTGATCATTTAATATTTGTTTTGCTTTATTTTATCATCCTAAATATACGTTTTATACCAAAACTAATATTTGTTTTTTTCATAATGAAGATGTCCCAATTTGTATAAATTTAAGGCATCAATAAATCTTCTTTTGAAACTGTGAAGTGTAGTCAGGGAGACGATGACTAAACTGTTTAGTAAGCTTAGCGCCTCTTTTGTACTCATAATGATATTCAGTAGAGTCAGGGTAGTGCTGAGGTCCTATTCCAGAGCCTTCTGTGCTGGTTGCTATGCATGGTTTATCTATGATTGTTGTGAAGGGAAGTTTCTGGAGCTTATAAATAAAGTCACTGGAGTATAAAATAACTAACTTCCAGAGGTTGGGATATAAAAGTTCAAAGTTCAAATCCTCAGCTTGGTTTACTAGTTCTCATAATCATCACTAACCAATTTAAAGCTTTTCAGGCAAAATAAAAACTTTTGCCTATGTGCAAGGCAAATAATTAGATTGATGCGCCAGAGTTTGAAGATGACTAGACATGATGAGTGTATTGAAAACTCATCTTTTTATATTGTTATGTTATGATTGCAAGTAATCAAACACACAATATAATAACCAGCAGGGTTCTTTATTTCTGTACTGCTGAGAAATTGGGAAATGTGTGTTTTCAGTTCCCTTTAATAATTTTTCATTTGTGCCAATATACCTTTCACAGCTTTCTTTAGTATAATTGCTTATGTCGCGTAAGAAAGGACCACCAAGTTTCATTTTGATGAGGAAGACATCGACTTCTTTGGATCATTGTATTACGTTAACCTCTGAAAAAATGTTGGGAAGGAATAGGGCAGAAGGTACATGATATTTAAAATAAAATAAGGAATGGAAAGAGAAAGAGAGAGAGAGAAAATAATCAAACAAAAGAATCAGGATGATTTCTTAGATGTTGGATATTTTGGATAGAATAGCAGGATGATGCATTTTATCTGTACCTCTCTCTGATTCCTTTGTAAATGACCTCACTTGGTTGAGATTTTGTGGGGCACTTAGAATATAAAGAGAGTTCTACTTAAATTAAATTATGGTGGCAGATCAGGTAATATAAAACAAATTGCATCAATAGTAGTTAATGATATCAAAAAATTGTCCAGATTATAGGTAAAACTATAGCAAGAGAATTTTATCTTCATTGGTGAAATTTATTATTGAAAATATGCAGGAAAGGAAGATATAGTTGGTATGTATCATAATATTTAAAAAATGGGTTTGCAAGGGAAATGAAAACCAAAAAGAACAATCTTTCAGATGTGTACCTATCTACAAATGAAATATAATACTGTGTCCAAAAGTTCATCCGTTATGGTTCAGTGATGGAGGAACAAAGCCAAGCAATTAACATGCTATGTAGACTTTTGTTCGCAAAAGAGAAAAAAAAATCTCAATATTGCTAAAAAATTCTTAGGTTGAATGTTTCAAAAACCGTACTATATGTTAACCTTACCATATTTTTACAAAAAATTGATATTTAATGAGATTTTCAAGGGGATCAATAACCATGAGTTAGGTCATTTTGTGAGTTAATTTGTATGTGAAACTATTGCAAAATACTGGGCAGTGTATATTTGACTCCTCACTGGAGAAAGGTCTGAAAGCAGCACGTTTCATTAGGCCATTCTCATTCCCAGAATCTTTGCAGAGTTTCTCAGTGAGGAAACACAAAAGAGTTCAGAAGGCCAGGCAGCTTTGTAGTACCTACCTTTTCTGAAGATGCCTCCCTCCTGACTTCATTGCCTTCCCTGTCTCCCGTCTCAGTCAACACCAAATTGTTAGGTCTTAGATATGATAATTCACAACATTCTAGCAATAGCACTCCCTTTGATGTATTTATTAAATTTAAGGACATTTATACTCTCCCATTTATCCGTGGAAAATTGTAGTTGAGGTTGTTTCATCTAAAAAATGTTCAATGGCTGGGCCATGTATGGCACACACCTTTAATCCCAGCACTTGGGAGGCAGAGATAGGAGGATCGCTGTGAGTTCAAGGCCACCCTGAGACTACATAGTGAATTCCAGGTCAGCCTGGATTAGAGCAAGACCCTACCTCGAAAACGAAACAAAAAAAATGTTCAATGGCTACAGTTTTATTACTACTTCATGCTTAGTGACACTTATTAAGAGGAAAAAAAAAGAAGGAATAATTTTGTCATCCAAATATATGGTGCCAAGTTAAGCTTTGTTGTCAACTTGATCAGATTAGAAGTCAATTAAGAGAGACATTTCTTGGGCAGATCTTTGAGGAAGTTTCCAGGAAGGATTGATGGGGGGAGGAAGACCTTATTTCAGAGTTGGCATCCTTTCTGGTGGTGGACTATTTTTAAGAAGGCCTGAGAGAATGCAGGTCCTTTTGCCTGGCTGTTCATGATACTTGTCTCTGTGTGAATCCACACTGTTGTAGACAGTCGTTGTGGATACACTGATAACCAGCTCCATCAGCCTGATAGCATGGACTAAAGACAGCCACTCCACAGGAATCCTCCAGGTCTTCCATGTCAGATTGAGACTGCTAAAGCATCCAGCCTCATGGACTTCTCAGCTATCCAGTTCTTTGACTTTCAAGTCTCCAAACAGCTGTTGTTGGACTGCCCATATCCTATACGCCAAACTAATAAATCCCCTTTATAATGCATGCTCATTCTTACAGTTCTATTCCTCTAGAGAATCTTAACCGGTCACTTCTGCCTGCTTTTATACTTCAAGAGCAAGAAAATTTAATAATAAAACATTCCATTTAAAGCCATTTCTTTGATAAGACAACCAATAGATTAATACAGATATATTTCTCCATCTACTTCCATATATGCCTCCCACCATTCGTATTTTTGTAAACATGCTCACATGCTCATTATTTTTTGATATTCATTATGTGTAGCTTGGACCAGACTGACTTTGAACTCACTGTATAGCTGAAAATGACCTTAAACACCTAATCCTCGTGCCTCTTCCTTCAAGTGCTAGGATTATAGGCATGTACAACCATGTATGGCTTAATGCTGATATTTTATATAAGACCTCACTTCAATCACTAGGAAGTCAAAATTTATTTAAAAATAATGATTTGGCTTGCAAAAATGGCTCTGTAGATAAATCATTTGTTGCAAGAGAATGAGGACCTTCATAAAGACTCATAGCACCCACGTAAATGCTGGTAAGCATGGTTGCCTGCCTGTAATGACAGCATTTGGGAAATGAACACTGGGCAAGTTCGAAATTTACACTAACCAAATAGTTGATATGTACATTCAATTGAGAAATTTTGTCTCAATGAATGATGCAGAGAAATATTGAGGAAGGTATCCCATGTCACACTCTGGCTTCCACATATATGCACACATGTACTACCACACAGATATAAACTTGTTGTAGTTAACCTTTCTCTAATTGCTGCAACAAAGAGCCCGAACAAAAGCTGCTTGTGGAGGAATGGGTGTATTTTACTTACGGACTTTAGGGGAGACTACATGGTGACAGGGAAAATGATGGCATGAGCAGAGGGATGGACATCACCTCTGCCACAGCACTCCAAACAGTGGCAGGAAGGTGTGCCAAACACTGGCAAGGGGAACCTGGCTTATAACCTCCATAAGCCCACTCTCAACAACACAGCCCCAGCGAGGTTCTAATACCCAATCTGCCATCAACTGGGGGTTGATCATTCAGAACACATTTTTTTGTGTGTGTGAGGAACACCTTGATCAAACTATGACAGTCTGTCCTTCCCCCCACAAACTAATAATCATTCATAATATATGTGTTCAGCTCAATTCCATAAGTTCCTACAAATTTTCTTTCAAATGAGCCATAATACCAAAAATTAAAGCCATAATGACACAGAACATTCACACTGTAAAAGATAACATCAGGCATAGCAAAAACAGATTGAACCAGTACAAGATTTAAAACAAGCAAGGCAATGTCAATCTTTAACTCCAAGTTCAATACTTTTAACCAGCAACAAGTCTCTTGGAGATCCGATTCTGCCCCTCCAGCTTGGCTACTCACAGGCTGGAAAAACTACTTCCAGTGATGGAAGCTCTCCTTGGCAGCCATCCATAGTCCTGGCATTTAACTAGGTCTTCACTGCAACCCACAGTTCATCCTCATGGCTCCATTAGTCCTCCACGTAGGCAATCCAGCACACCTGCTTCACACTGACGACAGCCATTTTTCAAAAACAAAACTGTGTTGCAAATCTAATGACCCTCTCTTCCTGCATTTGTTATATTCCACAGAACCAGGTGGGCTACCAATTTATTAATCCAGGGGGGAACAAAGCATTCAGCTCTTACTTCAAAGAGTCTGCATTCTTCCTGCCATCCCAATGTAGATCTCCTGGCCCAATCTCAGTGGTTGATATTTCCCACACAACTGCAGCTGAACTGGCAGCAGTGTCGGCCCAAAGATTTCATTTCTTTCTGTGCCATCTCCATTTGCTCATACCAGGCCATTTCCATGCAAACAACCCTGCACCATTTCTCAGCCTCTGACACAAAATGCTCTGGAACAGTCCTGACAAAGTTCTTTCTCACCCTCGTAAGCCAAACCTCACAGTCCATAGTCCTTACTGCATTCAGTTCTTTTAATTCTGACCAGAATGGTCCATCAAGCTGTACTTATAGCACTGCACGGTGTCTCTTAGGCCAAGAATTCAAATCCTTCCATATTCCTTCTGTTGATCAGTTCCGAAAGGCCAAGCCACAAGATCAGGGTTCTACCAGCAACACACCCTACTCCTGGTACTAAATCTGCTGTAGTTAACCTTTCTCTCCTTGCTGCAACAAAGAACCTGAACAAAAGCTGCTTGTGGAGGAAGGGTTTATTTCTCTTACAGACTGGTGGGGAGACTCCATCCTGGCAAGGAAAATGATGGCATGAGCAGAGGGGTGGATATCACCTCGGCCACAGTACTGCAAACAGTGACAAGAAGGTGTCACAAACACTGGCAAGGGAAAGCTGGCTTATAACCCTGATAAGCCCGTCACCAACAACACAGCTCCAGAGAGGTTGTAAAACACAAACTGCCATCAGCTGGGGGTTTATCATTTAGAACTCATTTGTTTGTGGGGGACACC
>PVHP010037796.1:0-17198 GCA_004024765.1 Zapus hudsonius
AAGAAAGAAAGAAAGAAAGAAAGAAAGAAAGAAAGAAAGAAAGAAAGAAAGAAAGAAAGAAAAGAAAAAAAAGAACCTGTGTCTTGATGAAGGGCATGTTTCATTGGTCTGAGTTAGCCATGAAGGGGTGCCATTTTGCAATATGTCTGTCAGAAGGGGCCCCTTTCTCTAACTTGCAGAAGGGCAACGTTTTGCTGGCTAGAAGCCATTCTCTACACATGCTTCTGATGCAAGATTTTGGAGCTCAGGGCCCCCCCCAGATTTATGAACCCCAAGTTTTGGGTTCTTTCCTAATTTTAAATGAAGAACAATAAAGATAGATTCAAGGAGAAATTATGAATTATTGAGTTTATTTGGGGAGAAATCACAAAATGTGGAGTTTGTTTAAAGGAAATGGGGATCTGGGAAGGAAGGAAGTCCAGAACACATTTTTTAAAAAATATTTTATTTATTCATTTTCAAGGAGAGAGAGAGAGAGAGAGAGAGAGAGAGAGAGAGAGAGAGAGAGAGAGAGAGCGCACCAGGGCCACCACCTTGTGGGTCTGGCTTATGTGGGTCCTGGGGAATTGAACTGGAGGCCTTAGGCACTGGAGGCAAGTGCCTTAACAGCTGAGCCATCTCTCCAGCCCCAGAACACATTTTTATATGGAAAACATATTTAAGAAAGATGGAAGTTTAGGGAGAGTTTGGACTAGGCAAAAGCACATGGAAAATAGTTCCTATGGGAAAAACGGGGTTCCAATGAATGGTTAGAGGGGTCACAACACACGGAAGGTGAAATCTAGTTGAAATCCATGTTGATGTTCACTATGTGTTTTCCTATGGAGGGAAGTCAGAGAAAAAAATGAGAGCTTAGAGGAGGAACACACATGGTGTCCGCCCTGAAAGGTTTGGGAAAAGTTATGGAGAGCACTCACATGGTAGATCCAGAGTGTAAATACCCAAGTTGCAGGTATATGTAACAAGGAAGAAATTATAAAACAGAGACCAGTGGAGAAGCTAGGATTAAGAAACAGGGGTTCCCCAAGCCAGTGTGGTACTGTACCCTTCTGTACTTCTGTAATTCCAACCACTATGGAGCCCTTGGCTAACTGGAGCATGGAGAGAGTGGGGGGGGGGAGAGAACAGTGATACATGCCCTGGGTTCAATTCCCATCACCAAAACAACAACAGTAACAACAACAACAACAACAATAATAATAAAAGTAGAGGTAGAACTGAAGAACTGCGGTGGCACTTCCCTGTAGCTAAAGCCTGATCAATATAGTAAGATATCATCCCCAAAACAAAACAAAACAAAATAATAATGGAGGGCTGGGGAGATGGCTGGGCTGTTAAAGGTGCTTGCTTACTGTGGTAGTTTAAATGCGTGTCCCCCACTGACATACATGTTAAAATTAACCTTGTAACTTGGATCCTCCAACCTAAAGGAGGTGTCCCTGGAGAACAGCCTTATGGTGTCACTAGGGGCAAATCTGAATTCCAGACAAAAGGAATAAGAGAGGTTTGAGCTTGAGGGGTCCTGTTTGCTGCCAGAATTTGTGCTTGCTTGGGTTTGTGTTGTTGTTTGTGGTGGTGGTGATGGTTTTTCTTTCCATGCTTGGATTTATGAATGGGAGCCATCTGCTTCTGCTATTGATGGAACTTCCCTTAGATCTGTAAACTGAAATAAATCCTCTTCCTCCCAGAAAAAAAAGAAAAGAAAAGAAAAGTGAAACAGGGGTTCCCATCCCTAGCCAGCTAGGCTTCTGGGTGGAGACAGGAAATAGAATTTACTTGGGGGGGTGGGGGGGGTGGTTCCAGGCCACACAGGATGGAAGCTGGAATCAATAGGGTCCCAGGGAGTAAAGGGCAAGGGCAAGAGAGGTGGCCTATGGGGGTCTGGCACCTTTATAGGTGGGCAGGGGAAAGACTGGAATAGTTAATAAATCTGGAGGATGGATCCGAAGCTCTGCCCACACCTGGGTCCGGGGACATAATGACTGTGGACAAGCTTGGGGCATTGTAGATCAGTCTCAATCAGACAAGAGTTCCCTTCTGCCAGGAGAGATGGCATGTGGAGTGGCATCTCCTGGCTCCCTCTGGGCCTCCCTGACTGAAACTGACTAAATGAGCTAATCTCCGACTTTCCTTCACTTCTTTCATCACTTAAAATGCACACACAGGCTTGGCACTGTTGGTACAGCGTTTGTCAAGCAAGCATGAGAACTTGAGTTCATATCCTCAGTATCTGAGTAAAAACTGGGTGTGGCGGTGTGTACCTGAAATCCCAAGGCTGAAGAAGCAGAGGCAGGAGGAACCCAGGTCTGCTGGTGAGCTAGTCTAGATTTTTCAGTGAGGCTCAACTTCGGTAAGAGTCTCTATCTCAAAAAATAATAATAATAATAAGATGGAGCCAGGCATGATGGCCCACACCTTTGGGAGGCAGAGTTAGGAGGATCACCGTGAGTTCAAGGCCAGCCTGAGACTACATAGTGAATTCCAGGTCAGCCCGGGCTAGAGGGGAAAAAAAAAGATGGAGAGAGATGGAGGAAGACACCCTGTATCAGCCTTTGTCCACACGCAGAAGCACACATGTACCCACAGACATTAAAACATACATCCACACAGACACACACACACCCCACAAGCACTAAAGTCAACTTTGCATTGGCTTGTGTTCCTATAGTTCTCACCTGCCTGATACATGAAGGGTGAACGAGCTATGCCTTCAACCCCATTGGACTGGGGGCTTCCTTCAGGACTTACATTTCATTATGGGCCAGTCCCCACCAAATCTCAAGTTGAAGCTCCTTCCCTATTTCAGGAATGAAAGCCTCAGAAAAGCTGTCTCCTTTCTCCTTCGCTGCAGTTCGCATGACAATCTGTTCATATGATGCTAGAGAGCTGGTCAATTCATCAGAAACGCAGTCATTCACACAGATCTTTGGTCTGCACACAATGCCAGTCACTAGCCTGACAAACTTGACCAAATGGATTCAGTATTTTTTTTTTTTTTGGTCATAAAGCCCTGATCTGTAATACCAGGGTGCTAAGAGATAGGGAAGAAAAGGAAATGATAAAAGGGGATTTGAAAGCAAGTAATACTATTGTCATTAGATTCTTAGGCATGGCGCTGGATGCTTGGGTTAAAGCCGCCTTTTCCTTTAAAAAAAAAAAAAGTAGAGTGGGAAGTTCTGTGATACAAGCCCCCCACCCCACAGCTCCTGTGCCTTCCCAGCAGGTCAGTTCCCTCCCAATGCATCCTGGTCAGTACTGACATGAGGAGGAGGACACGGCCAAGCAGTGAAAATTAGAGTCCTCGGAGAGGAGCCCAGGGAATGGGGAATAATGCAACCAAATTCATTCACCGGAGAGTTCCTTAAGTGGATCTCAAATGGCACCCATCACACAAGCAAGCCTCCCGTCTTTGCGGCGAGCACAATAGGTACCAGATGAGGTCATAGGCACCTTGGATTTTTTAGTTTGCATCTAAATAAGCACTTTATATTTGCAAAGGGCTTTCCAGACATTTGCAAAAAGCTTTCTCCTTCAACAACTCTACCAGGGGAGTCCACGGAACTAAAGATTTATTGAGCCCCCTGTCTGACCAAATAAAAGATGGTGAAAAGCAGCCCTCACAAAGCTTGGGGTTCATTAAACCCAGGCGGGGGTTTCCTACCCTGGCCAGCCTCTTACGGCCCCCAATGGCTGTGAGCGTCCCGCATCAATCCCACCTCCCTCACCGCCACTTGGGGACAGTCAGGCTCCTCCAAGGCTCCTCTAAGACAATAATGCACACAGACCCCCACCTGTAGGAAACCCTTGTTAACTATGAACGGTCCATGCATGCAGATTGTCCCGCAGCCCATATGGATCATCTGACAGCCCTATCAGTTCGCTGTCAATTGTAATGACTACTGGGGGCAGGAATAGGGCGCCCAGGAACGGGGTCTCTAGCCATGCCAGAAACCCACCTCTTCAGGAGTCATTTCCTTGGACTGAGTGGAGCACATTTCCTATGCCTGCAATGTCTGTCCCGGTGTCAATCAAAAATCTGGAGGACGGATCCAGAGGCAGCCACAGTAAAAATAGCTACCAACAATCCAGCAAGGTAGGTGCATTGTTGCACTTCACAAAACAAACCAGCTTCTGAGGCCACGACATCATGGCTAAGCTAGCCAGGATCATAGAGCTATTAAGTAGTGCATGGAAGTAAGGGCTTAATTGGCTTCCCTCCTCTCCCTCACCCCCAGTGCTTTGGACATGCTAGGTATGCACTTGACCAAGAACTACAACCTCAGTCCTTGGCTCTTTGAGGCAAGAGTCATGTCTTTGAACTTGTGATCCTCCTGCCTTCAAGTTTCACTTCCTGAATGCCACCAACCAACCTGACCAGTCTGTTTCTACTAAGCAAACTTCCCTATTCAGAGGGTCTGGGTCCCTAGCTCTGGAGTCATACTGCAAGTTCAGGTTCTAAGCCTACTAGCGAGGTGACCTTAGGCAGTTACATTGCTGGCCTGTTTCCTTGTCTGTTTAGGAGAGATAACAGCAACTACCTCAGCACTTCCAACAGTGCCAGGAAGTGCTATATACTTGTTTGATAAATAAATTCAAATGTTCCCTGATAATCCTGAGAGAAGGACATCATAAAACCACACAGATATCAACAACCATGGATCCCTAAGGCTAGTACAATAATAATGACAAGAACTTTTGAATGGGAAATGCATTGTGCTTTAAAAAAAAAACAGAGATAATCAAATTCAATATTTGCAAATAGTCCTATTGGGCATGCATCATGCCTTACTGTACAGAGGAGGAAAGTGAGTCAGAAAAGTCAATCCAGGGGCTGGAGAGATGGCTCAGCAGTTAAGACACTTGCCTGCAAAGTCTAACCACTGGGATTCTGTTGCCCAGTACCCACATAAAGCTACATCACAAAGTGGCACATGCATTTGGGGTTCGTTTTCAGTGGCCAGAGGCCCTGGTATGCCTATTCTCGCTCTGTCTCTCTCTGTGTTCCCCTCTGTGTGTATGTGTCTGTCTCTTTCTGTCTCTATCTTTTTTTCTCTCTCTATCTCTCTCTCTATCTCTCTCTCTCTCTCTTTCCTTGCAAATAAATAAATAATAAAGCCACTGGTCCACAGTCACAGTTAAGCGGCAGATCTGGGACTCAGACCTTCATCAGTTGTCTCTAAGGACCACAGGCTTTAGCACAGCGCATGCACACTGCTGGCCCTCAGTTCAGCTAAGTACTCCCCTCCAGAAAGGGTCCAGGGAGCTAGGGGCTCAAACACAAGGGAGGGAGCTGGGTCCAGGGTGACAGAGCCCAGGCCAAGCCTCCCTCTCCATCCAGGCCCAGCTCTGCTCTCCTAGGTCCATAGGGGTGCTCTGAGTCTAAGTCGTCTCCCTGATGGGACAGCGGGACCAATGCTGGGCTCCCGGAAACAGGGGGCGGGTCTCCCTCTGGACCTCTGCACAGAGCCTGCAGAGCCCCCAGGTGAGCCGTGAACTTCTCACCCCTACCCACAGACTCACCGAGCTGGCAGAGTTCTTGCTGCATTTGGGTGCCCTCCGCTGACCGGTTCTGGAACAGCATCCAAGCTAGGGGGCCTCATTTATTCCAACCGTTTCATCAAGTAAGAAGAAAAAATGTGATGTGACATTGGTAAATTGTAGTCACGTCTCTCACTTCTAACCCAAGTTAACAAGAAATTCTTTGACAGAAAATTTCCCTAATGCAGACTTTCTCAGTCATTAGATAATTTGCATGTTAAAAATACACATTTCTGGGTTCTACTTCAGAAGCACCTTAGTAAAGTCTCTGGGTGCATAGCTTTTTTAAAAATATTTTTATTATTTAGTTATTTGTACAGAGAAAGAAGCGAGAGAGAACACCAAGGCCTCTAGCCACTTTAAACTCCAGATGTATCTGGCTTTACATACTGGGAACTCGAACCCAGGTCAGGTTGTTAGGCTTTGCAGGCAAGCACCTTAACCTCTGAGAGTCATCTCTCCAGCCCCTAGGTGCATACCTTTTAATAGGACCCTATCCCATTCAATCACCAGAATCAAGCAACCTGAGGGAACAGCCAAGTACAAACTACCTGGCCACCCCAACTTTCCTAAGGAAATCCCTGTTCCCCAGAGAGTTGTATGTGCCCTCAAGAGGAAATGGGGTCCTCAGGGGAGACACTTGTCATGGAAGTGGGGGATCTGGTGGGTAGGACGCACTCCATTGCCTTTGAGTTGATCATTGACCTCCCTGGAACTCTGATTCCCCTTCACAAAGCATAGCTCTTTCTAAAGACTCTCTTGCCCATTGAGTTCAAAGAGCTTTCAAAGGGCTGGTGAACATTAAACCGCTGTGATGAAAGCATACCTCTCTCACTGTGAACTAGAGCAGCTAGTGATGGCTAGCCAGAGAGGATTGACAAAATCTTGGGAATTTTTTTTTGGGGGGGATTGATTATTTGTTTTCCGAGGTAGGGTCTCACTCAACCCCCAGCTGATTTGGAGCGAACTCTGTAGTCCCAGGCTAGCCTTGAACTTGCAAGGGATCCTCCTACCTCTGCCTTCCGAGGCTGAGATTAAAGATGTGCACTACCATGCTGGGTTTGGTGGGGATCGTAACACGACTTTATTAAATTTCCCCCTCTTCAGAAGGAAGCCACCTTGGTCACACATTGTACTCCAATGCCAAGTCCTGCAGAGTTCCCCTTCATCTCACAGTTCACAGCTGCTTTTAAGCTGCTCTTTTGGGAACTCACATGTTAACTCCATAAAATCAGCTTGGTAAGAGATTCCAGCATGCCGGTACATAGGAGCAGGAACAGAGAGTATTGCCCCATTCCCTTTCACCTGGCATGTTTCCCACTCCTCCTTCCTTCCTTCCTTCCTTCCTTCCTTCCTTCCTTCCTTCCTTCCTTCCTTCCTTCCTTCCTCAGCCCAAGCCTGGAGGTGCACAAGGCAGGTTGTGGAGGCTTCTGCCCTGAGTCTGACCTCCAAGTTCCCTGGAAACTGAGAAAATAAAAATTGAGCTATGGAAGAGGGGGTGGAAAGATTGTTAGAGCCATGGTGGAGGAGAACATCCAGAGACATAGCCTTCTCAGTAACAACATACAAAGGGGGGTGGAACCTGGTTGATTCCTAGGCTATCCATAACCCCCCACCCCATGGACTGATCCAGAATGCCTACAGAGGAGGATATCCAGCTAATTGGGGCAGGGAGGAGGGAAATCAGGGAATTGGGGACACCAACACGGTATTTGCTATGGATAATAAAGATATAATTTGAATTGATATAATTTAATTGAGCTACATCCATAACTTAGATCCCTTGCACCTAGCTAAGATTAGAACAAACCTCTTATGGGAGGCAGCTTCTAGCTTGTCTTGTGCATGGACCCATGGGGAGTACTGTGTGATTAGAGTCATCCAGTGACTTAAGTCATATAGAGGCCATCTTTCTCCAGGGACAAGGCAAGCTGAATGATGGGTCGAGACACCTGAATGCAGGAGGACAATGCTCTAGTCAGCATAGAAGTACCATGAGTTCAGAGTTTAAAAGTGTTGATTAGCTAGAGAGGCCTGGGAATGTTCCTGGAGAGCTCAGCTAGGATGAAAATTGTGCCAGGACTGAGCTTCCAGTGAGATGGAAAGAGAAGAGACTAAAAAAAAAAATCAGTCTGTGACTACTGAAGAGTAGTCTACCAGTCTACTTTGGCTGTGACCGTGAGTACATGTCAGGGACAGATGGGAGGGCAGGTTGAGGAAGGTGATTTCTCGCCTGTGGATAAAAGAGAAGCCACTGACAGTATATTATCTTCTGATGGGTTGTGAAATAAATGATCACAAGTTTAGAGATATAGACTTGTTGCAGTTAACTTTTCGTTGCTGGGGTAAAGCATCTAACTAACAGCATCGGATAGAAGGAAAGGATTTATTTTGTCTTACAGTCTACAGGGGAAGCTTCATGTTGATAGGGGGAAGGATGGCATGAGCAGAGGCTGGACATCACCTCTGCCGTAGCAGCAGGAGAGTGAACTAACAATGGCAAGCTGGGTCTAATAAACCTCAAGGTCCACCCACAGCAACACACCTCCTCCAGCAAGGCTCCACCTCCCAAACTACCTAATGGTTTGCTGGGAAGCAAGCATTCAGAACACAGGGTGTGCTTAGAGTCCTACAAGGTTGAAATCAGGGTGTGGGCTGGGTTATTTTCTGGAGCTTAGAATGATCTCCAGACTTATTCAAGTTGTTGGTAGGATTCAGTTTCTTGCAGGGGTCAGTAAGATCCTCTTCTTAAAGGCTGTTCATCGAGGCTTATACAGGCCTTTTGCCATTCCTTGCTAAAGAACTCATCTCCCAGCATGGCAGTCTGATCCTCAAGGCAGAATAATTTCTTATGATTTGAATCTCTCTGAATTGAGAAACAGTTCAATCATTTTAATGGTGTGCCTGATTATGACAGACCCACCCTTTTGATTAACCCAAAGTCAACTGATTACTAATCTAAATCATGGGAGTGATTATCACATCTTACTCACAGGTTTAGCCCTCACTCCAAGAGAGGAGATATATACAGGGCAGAAATCCTGGAGGCCTTTGTGGAATTCTACCTGCCTCAGTTTTCAGCTGAGGAGGTAGAGGACATAATGAAATTGACATAAGCCAACTGGCAGTGGAAAATTAGCTAAATCGAGATGGAATCATAATGCATAGATTTAACCAGACCTGTTATTCTTCAACCTACAATGATCCTCCTCCACCTCACCAAATGACTGGCTCGCTCTGAATATTTCTTTGGGCTTATTTATTTATTGGGATGTGTGTGTGTGTATGTGTGTGTGCACAAATGTACATATGCACTGGACTCTAAATTCAAGCAAGTGCCTTTAACCACTAAGAAATCTCTCCAGCCCCTGAACTCTAAATTCAATGAGGTCCCCATATACCCAGAATAGGCGTAACATATGGTAGGACTGAGGGAGAGATGAGGGTTAATATAGGCAGGTAGGGATAGCTGGGGTGGAAGCTCAGCCAGAGATAAGAGTGAGTGAAAGAAATCCCTTGCTTGTGGAAACTACATAGTTAACTAAGAACAGCTGGGGTTCTGGGAGTTCAGCCAGGAAAAAAAAAATGGTGGCTGAGGAAATTCAGTTCCCTGTGGTCAGTGTACCTTCTTCTTTCCCAATGCAAAGGTTTTTTGGTCACTGCTAAGAAACTTTCAAACAGACAATCAGCCTAGGAAATTTTCAATTATAGGTAAACATACTTATATCCCCCAGAACTCAGCCCTCCAGATGAGCTCCCATTTCAGGGCTCCCACCCATTCCCAACTGGGTGCTTTCTTGCTTACAATAACACCTGCGGTTTAGCTTTTACTATTTCTGATTCCCGTGCACTAAAGCCTGCTGCATTCCTCTCATCAACCTTGTGATTTTTCTCACATCCCAGGAATGGTAATTCTTTTCCATTCCCTGGATAAGAGCTCCCCACAGCAGAGCTCACTGAGTGTACTTCCCCCGCCCCTTACAGGACATTGAATGAAAAGTTGAATGAGTGTGTGAGCAAGTGACGTGGAAGCATTAGAGGAAAGTCGAAAGTCCTGAGCCTTACATCTGAACTTCCTGAAGAAAGCAGAGAATAGAACCGGACTGGGAGTGTGGAGAGCTAGGGTCTGTTTCAGGCACCTTGAGTTTGAGATGACTGTGGAACAGCAGTTCCAGAGAAGTCCGGAGGTGGAAATGTATGTGAAGAGAGACCAAAGAAAGCAGGATGACTCGTACTTCAAGAGCATGGGATAGTTAATCTTGTCAGTTGAAATGGATTGAAGGAGACCTGCAAGATTAGGAAATCACACTCTGGAGTGTCTGCGAGTACAGTTCTGAGATAATGAGCTCTTGGGGGCTCTGACCTAGTCCCTGTTTAACCCACTGGTGAATTCAGAACTCGAATAGACTATTGGAAAGTGACAGAACTGTGGAAGGTAGAGCCTCCTTGTTGGAGGAAGCAGGTCACACACCTTCGAAGGGTATATGTTGATCCTGATCCCTTCCAGTTACTCCTCTTTGCTTCCTGGTTGCCAAAGGTGAGCAACAGCTTCCTCCACATGAACCTGCTATTAGAGTGTTCTGTCTCACTAAGGCCCAAGAAACGGAGTCAGACAATCATGGACTGAAACCTCTGAAACTGTGAGCTAAAATAAACCCCTCCTGCCTTTAGGATGTTTCTCTCAGAAGCTTGTCATAGCCCCATAGAAAGACTAACATACCACATAAAAGCATGAAAACTGATGTTTTTATTATTTATTCATATTTATTTGCAAGCAGAGAGAGAAATAGAAAGACAGAGAGAATGGGTTCACCAGGGCCTCAAGCCCCTGCAAACAAACTCCTGATGAATGTTCTACTTTGCGTATCTGACTTTATGTGGGCACTGGGGAATCGAACCTGGGCCCTTAGGTTTTTCAGGAAAGCACCATCTCTCCAGCCTAAACACTGGATTTTAAAATAAACCTTCATTGAATATTACCCAGTTCTCTTTTCCAAACCTTTCTTAGTTGGGACATTTATTACTTTGAGGATAGGATTTATCTTAAGATACAAGCAGGGAGTAAAACTCTACCTTGGGCACAGTTCTACTATTATTTGGAACCCTCATAGGAAGTGAAGACATGCTGGGTGTGATGGTGCACACCTTTAATCCCAGCACTTGGGAGGCAGAGATAGGAGGATCATGAGTTCAAGGTCACCCTGAGACTACATAGTGAATTCCAGGTCAGCCTGGGCTAAATCTAGACCCTACTTTGAAAAAACAAAAAGAAAGAAAGTGAAGACACATAGACCCGCACCCAAAGTCTTTAGGGTGGGTGACTGAAAGCCGAGAGACACTAGGCAAGCAAGCAGAAGCCCCACCTCTCATAACCTGATGATACTTTATTAACGTTTTTATTCTCTGATGATCCTCCTAATAAGTTCTTCATCACTTTTATCTCAGCTTTTCTACTATTTTCACTCAAAGCAACACTTTTCTTATTAACTCTGTTCAACTAAATAATTTTCTCCTGCCATATATTTCAACCTGATTCATGCTCTAATAACCTCTTTCTAATTGTCTTTTGAACAGTTCCCCATCCTGCCTCACTAACGGTTTCGTTTACAGGTACACCGCGGTGGTCATGCCCGTTCACTACCAACATGGCACAGGGCAGAGTTCCTGTCGGCGTGTGGCCCTCATGATAACAGCAGTCTGGGTGCTGGCCTTTGCTGTGTCCTGCCCTCTGTTGTTTGGTTTCAACACTACAGGTAACATTGAAGGTTTGACTTCCAGCACTTGAGTGGACTTTATCATCCAGTGGGAAGGCTATAAACTGCAAAACTTTGGCCTTTGGTAGGAATACATACAATATAAAGCAAAAAAGCAAAACTTCACCAATTAATAGTACAAGGATAAAGTTTTCACCCAGTTAATGAACTGTTTGATTCATCCATATTTTGAAAGAAATGCCATTGTACTCATTTGAAGAAATGTAATAGTTAAAACACAAAACTATAGTAATAATTAAGATGAGGTTTGCTAATGAAATGATGACTCTTCATAACTGACCTACAATACAAAATGACATATCATGAAAGTCCTGCAGGAGGAATTAGGGATATCTTAATGGTTTATGGCCCTTGCTATTGATCAGAGTTCAGATTCTCAGCACCCATGTAAAGCCATAGGCAAAAGTGGTCTGTGTGGCTGTAATCCCAAAGCTCCCACAGCAATGGGAAGCAGAGTCAGGTGAATCCCTAAACTCTCTGGCCAAGAGACACGCTATCTCTCGCAGAGGAGAGGACCAACACCCTGAGGTTGTACTCTGATCTACACACACACACACACACACACACACACACAATTTTTTTTAAGTTCTAGAGGGACTAGGGAGATGACATGGCTCAACAGTTACCGGTGTTTGCTTCAAAATCTGCCTGTCCAGGTTCAATTACCCAGTGAAGCCACACAGGTATTCATTTGCAGCAGCAGGAGACCCACTGAGCATGCTTGCGCGTACACACACACACACAAATGTGCACACGAACACACAAATAATTTTTTAAAATATTTTATTTTTATTCATTTGCAGGTAGAGAGATACAGAGAGAGAGAGAGAGAGAGAGAGAGAGAGAGAGAGAGAGAGAGAGAGAGAGAGAATGGGTGCACCAGGGCCTCAAGCCACTGCAAACAAACTCTAGATGCATGCTCCACTTTGTGTATCTGGCTTACATGGGTACCGGGAAATTGAACCCAGGTCCTTAGGTATTGGAGGCAAGCACCTTAACGGCTGAGCCATCTCTCCAGCCCCAATAAATAATTTTTTAAACTCAGTTCTTAGTCTTATAACAAAAACGTCCTGGAGAAGGTTATATGCTTCTAATATTTTCTTCAATAAAATTTTTTGTTTTTATTTTGCTGTTGTTTATTTGAGGCAGGGTCTCATCCTAGCCCAGGCTGGCCTGGAACTCACTCTGTAGTTCTAGGATGGCCTTGATCTCACATCAATCCTCCTACCTCTGCCTCCAGAGTGCTGGGATTAAAAGTGTGTCCCACCACATTCGGTTCAATAAAAATCATTTTTGACACTTGGGAACTAGTGTAGAATCCCAAGTTACTAATATATATATATATATATATATATATATATATATATATATATATATATATATATATATATATATATATATATATATGTAATTTGCAAAAAATTGTGGCTATGGTAGTTTGTACTTGATTCATGTCCCAGATGGATGGATGGATGATGTCTACATCTGAGATGTTTGGGATTTTAAGAATACAACACTACTGTAGCTACCTTCACATAGCTGAGGAAAAAAATATATGGCAGAAATCAGCTGATGGGAAGAAATGGTTTATTTTGGCTTACAGTCTAGGGGGCAGCTTCATCTGGCAGGGAAAGGGTGGTAGAGCAGAGGCTGGGCATCACTTCTTACCACAACATCTGGCAGAAAGCAGCAGGAGAGTGAGCTGAGCTCTGGCAATGGGAAGCTGGGCTATAATACTCCTAAATCCATGTCATAGCCACAAGCCACTGGGATAGATCTTCAAACCAGGCACAATTTGGGTGAGGAAAGTATTTATTGAAACTACAGATTGAGGGGAAGTTCTGTAACAGCGAAAGAGGCTGGCCCTCTTTCACAGTTCGGAGCAGAGAGAGAAACCCATCACCAACACCATACACACAGAACAGCAAACAGGCAGGAGGGGCAAGGAGAGAATTTCTTCCCCTTTATACAGCCTTAGGGTGGGGTCTTGCAACCCTTCCCCAAATTAATGGCTTCCTGAGTCTCTGAAATTTCCTTCCTGCACTGCCCACACAGGAAAGGATGTTTATTTCTAGCTTCTTTGAGCTTCTTTAGATCCTGCCCTTTGCTGAGAGGCTGCCTTCCTGTAAACATCCTCAGAGACCCACCCAAGATAATTAAAAAGATCAGGTTGACAACAAAACCTAAACATCACAGTCCACCCTCAGCAACACACCTCCTCCAACAAGACTCTACCTCCCAAATTGCCATCAGCTGAGGTCCAAGTATTCAAAACATCCAAATCAATAGTGGACATCTGATTGAAGGCACGGCAGACATCAATCCCAATATATAAACCCGTGTCCTCTGGATCTGTCCCGTGTCCATCCTTTGATCTAAAACAATTCACACATTGAATTCATATATTGAATAAAAGTCACTGAAAGTGTACCATGAGTATTTATTTGCTCAGAGAAAACTGAATGACAGCCATAAAGAAAAATTATGAAATATTTTAGGAAAATGGATGGATCCAGAAAAGATCATATGAAGTGAAGTAACCCAGGCCCAGAAAGTCAAACACCACATGTTCTCTCTCATATGTGGATCCTAGCTGCAAATGCTTAGACTTATATGTGAGTTGGAGTGAAAGTATTAGATGCCAGGAAGCCGGAAAGCAGCCATGAGGGAGAGAGAAGAGGGGAGGCTTTAAGAGGAGAAGATAGTACATATTATATAGAGGGAAGAATCCTTGGAACAAAATGGTGTGAGGTCAGGGGAGGGGATGAAGGAAAAGAAGGAACGTGAAGAGGGTGAATCAAAATCAAAGATGTCACGAATCAGTAAAACACAAAGAGAAAATGGAATGAATAGAGTTCTAATGTTGATCTAGATTTCCTATTTATCTATTTGGATTTGTTCATTCAATGCATGTTTCAGATTTGTGAATTTCTGGTCTATATGTACCAGTCACATAATGATGTGTATATGTTATATAGATGTTATATGCAACACATTATATACATAAACACAGGTGAATTATAATTAGATAGTATTCTAAGTATTGTTTCCTGGACAACAGGAGCACAGTGAAGAAGACAGACACTTGGGAAGAAGGGCACTCTAAGTTCAAACTCTAGTTGTACTGTGTCTCTTAAACAGATACTTAACATTTCTGAGCTCAGTTTCCTTACTGATCAATGTAGGATAATAATACAGTGAAGTGCAACACACACCATACACACACACACACACACACACACACACACCACCACCACCACCACCACCACCACCACCACCACACACATACACACACAAACACACACATAACTTTCTGGAGAGCTCGTCATTCAAGAACATGGGCTTCCATATGTTGGTTATAAATTTTTTAAACATTTTTAAATATTTTACTTATTTGAGAGAGTGAGGAAAAAAAGAGAGAATGGACACACCAGGGCCTCTAGCCACTGCAAATGAACTCCAGACACATGTGCCACCTTGTGCAAGTGGCTTTATGTGGGTACTGGGGAATCGAACTCTGGTCCTTCAGCTTTGCAGGCAAATGCCTTAACTGCTAAGCCTTCTCTCCAACCCTTGGTTATAAATTTTTAAGAACCATAGAGAGAGGACAGCTGAACTTCAGCTGCTTTCAACTTGGAGCTGCTCCTGTTCTCTGAGGAAAAGACAAAAGAGACAGAATCTTGGGTGGCTGAGAGTTTCAGGGCTGTGGGCCTGGCTGGCCAGTGTTCCCCAGCCTCAGCAGGTGCTCTGCAATCTCTTCAAATGCCAACATCCTCTGGGTGTGGTGGCGCACTTTAATCCCAGCACTCAGGAGGTAGAGGTAGGAGGATCCCTGTGAGTTCAAGGCCAGCCTGAGACTAGATAGTGAATTCCAGGTCAGCCCGAGTGAGACTGGACAAACCAAAAAAGAATAAAAACCAACATCCCCTAACAATGCAGGTCCCAGTATTTTGGTGCAAGAGGCAACCCTTGAGATCTCTGAGTGTCTCAATTCTTTCGTTTCACAGATAAGAAAAATGGCATCTGAATTTCTGCTAAATCAGATAGCTATTGTGTTATAAAAAAGAGAATTCTAGAATAAATAAGCAAGAGCTAATGATAAGGATGGAAGAAATCTTTAGGATGGGGAGACTTGTTAAAGAAACCCTAGCTGGCTTGATTTACCTTTGAAGAAAAGTCGAGGAGTGCTATTTATTTGATTTTAGCAAGAGATATCTCACCTGGCTTTCAGAACACTGGAGTGGGATTGGAGGGGGGGGGCGCTGGTTGCTGAGAAATCTAAAAAGAACAGAATCACACTGTCAAAAAGATACACTCAGGCTCAGCAGCATCTCCTGTCTTAGGAAACAAGTCGAGTTCAAACCCTTCCCTTCAATGACTTGGAAGTTCATCAGTCTTCCAAGTCAAACTTTTGATCTGTCTGTCACATCACTAAGGGTGAGAGTTCATAGCTTAACCCACAGAAGCTCCTCAGACCCATCATAGAGCTGTTTAGTGTTTGATTGTCCAGCATGGAGCTTTTAAAAAAAAAAGTATATATATATATATATATATATATATATATATATATATATATATATATATATAGCAGAGAGAGAAGAGAGACAGAGAGAATGGGTACACCAGGGCCTCCAGCCACTGCAAACAAATCCCAGATGCATGTGCTGTGCATCTGGCTTGATGTGGGTCCTGGGGAATCTAACGCAAGTCATTGGGCTTGACAGGCAAGCGTCTTAACCACTGAGACATCTCTCCAGCCTCAGCACAGAGCTTTAAAAAATTATTTATTAACCAGAAACTTTGTATAAACAAGTCATGTGTTGGTACCACTGTTTCCCTCCTCCCTGCCCCCATTCCACTGAAGGCCCTCCTCAGTGGGATTGCTAGAATGTTCCATGGGATGGAGGGCTATGAACTGGGCAAGCAGCAGTCAGTCATTGGGTAAGGAGCAAAGCCTCTGGGGATTCCCCCCATCCACCCACCATGGCTTTTACAGTCTTTCCACACCCTCTTCTGCAAAATTTCCTGAGCCATGGTGGGTGAGTTTAAGTCTACTGTAGTGTTGAGCTCTTAGCAGCTTCTGGAATTCTGCTTTGGGACATTTTGAGTATCCTCGGTGTCTGTCTCCATCGTCCTGTGCAGGTTGTCAGGCTCCCTGTGGGAGCAGCACTCTTGCTCACCTCAACACTTCCTCTGTGGTTTCACCTGGGCCCTAGCTGATGTGATGTGGGTGGTTCATCTATTGTCAGGGAGTCAGCTGTCATTTCTGGTCTTGTTGGTCTTGATGGGAGGAATGGGTTTATTTTATTTTTATTAATTAGGTTGTCCTCGGTTCTCCCTGCCTTCTTTTTTTTAATATTTTATTTATTCATTTTCAAGAGGAGAAATACAGAGAGAGAGAGAGAGAGAGAGAAAAGAGAGAGAGAGAGAGCACCAGGGCCACCACCTTGTGGGTCTGGCATATGTGGGTACTGGGGAATTGAACCCGGGGCCTTAGGCACTGGAGGCAAGTGCCTTAACCGCTGAGCCATCTCTCCAGCCCTCTCCCTGCCTTCTGAAAAATAAAAAACAGAGTCTCTAAGATCAGCATAAATTAAATGGGATAAGCATTGTCAATTTGGTGATGTTATAATGTATGTAGCCTCTCTTTAGGCCCAAGGTTAGTGGACCCCTTGGAGTCCAGATTTTTGGTCTCCATAGGAGTTTGGCTTGGATCCCAGTTCCAGCTTTGGGGTCTTTGCGACTCAGTGGATGCCTTAGCCAATCAGAGCGCCCTTGATGACCCACTTAGATTGAGTGCCACTACTGCACAGGTGTGCACATCTTGTCATGCTGGTTGCTGTCATGTAGCAGTGTCCCTGCTTTGTCTCCACATTGTTGGCCAGT
>PVHP010037797.1:0-17221 GCA_004024765.1 Zapus hudsonius
ATTTTCCCCTTTGATGGAGTAGAGGTTTTTAAAGTATGTCCCTATGATATTTTGAATTTTGTTGCTATCACCGTTTTCATCTCTAATTTTATTGATTTGGGTCTTCTCTCATTATCTTTAGGTTACTTTGGATAAGGTATTTTTCTTTCCAAAGAACCAACTCCTTGATTTGTTCTTTCTTTTTTCTATTTCATTAATTTCTGTTCTAATCTTAATTATATTTTGTTATACACTGCTTTTGGAGTTTGTTTTCTCTTGTGTGTCAAAGGTCTTCATGTGTATCATTAAGTTATTTTTTCACTAAGTTATTTAAGGTCTCTCTGCCTTTTTGATGTTTGCACTTAGAGCTATAAACTTTCATCTTAGGACTGGTATCGTTATATCCTATAGGTTTTGGTATGCTATGTTCTCATTTTTATTGAACTCTCAGAATCTTATTTACTTCCTTCTTAATTTTATCAGTGACAAATTCTTCAACAATTGTGTTGTATAACCTCTTGGAGTTTGTATATTTTCTGTAGTTTTTCTTATTAATTTCTAGCTTTATTGCATTGTGGTCAGATTAAATACAAGAATTATTTCAATTTCACTGAATTTGTTGAGACTTGCTTTGTTTCCTAATATGTGGTTTATTTTAGAGGAAGTCCTATGGACAGTTGAGAAGCATGTATACCCTCTGTGTTAGGCCTATTTGCTCTATGATGTCATTTAGCTCCAATGTTTCTCTGTTTATTTTCATCTGGTTGATTTGTCCATTAGATAGAGTGGGATATTGAAGTCACTTAATACTACTGTGTTGGTCCTGGTGGATTATCCACTTGATCAATGTGAAGAGTCTTTATCTTTTCTGACTAGTTTTGGTTTGAGGTGTATTTTCTCAGATATTAAAATACACCACCACCTACTGTGCTTTGTTCCCTTTAGGTGGAATACTTTTCTCCATCTTTTATCCCAAGGTAATGTCTGTTTTTAATGGTGAGTTGGGTTTTTTGTAAAAGGCGAAAGATTTATATGATCTGAAGAGAAACCAGAGTATAAATGTGTAGCCCAGGCTGGCCTCGAACTCATGATCCTCCTGCCTCTGCCTCTTCAGCAATATCCTACCAGCATGTGCCACCACAATTGGTTTTTTGAAGACAGATGGAAAATGGATCCTGTTACGTGATCCAGACTAATAGTCTATGACTTTTGATTGGAGAATTGAGACCACTAATAGTCACAGTTATTAAGGAAATATGTGAGTTAACTCCTAGCATGTTGACGGTTTGTGGTGTTTGCTGTTTTCATTGGGTTTCATTTGCTTGACAAATGATCTATTGATTTTTGTTTTTCCCTCTAACCTTTTGACTGTGTTTAACCTAATAAGCTGGAAGTATGTTTTCTAGTATCCTCTATAATGTTGCTTATCATGAGAAAAAATGTTCATCTGAGGGGGTGCATTATTCTTGGAGATACTGAAATGCCAAGTCAATATGTGTAGTAGGCAGAGAAAGCTCCTATTCCAATTCCTACCTCCTAAAATCCATTTAATATATTGTCCTTGGATACAAAATGTATATCCATTATTAAGCTGATTAGAACAGATACTATATTTGATCATAGCCAAAAGACCAAGAAGTAGTTTTTCTTTCTCCATCTATTATGAAAGATAATTTTCCTAGATGTAGTACTTTGATTTGGCAGTTGTGGGTTTTTAATACTTAGAATAGATCTTCCCAAGGCCATTCTGGCTTTTAAGGTTTCCAATGAAAGCTTGGGTGTCATTCTGATAGGTCTATCTTTCTGCGTAATTTGTTGGGTTAGGGTCCGAGCTCGACCACCCCTCAAACGACAGAAGATGCACATGATAATGCAAGTCACACGGCGAAGTTTTATTTCTAGCTAGCTAGGGTCCGAGAGTCTGTTCCACAAGTGAGCTTCAGTCAAGGACCCCGAAGGTGAGTCTTTAACAAGTTTTTTATAGGTCAGAACATGCAAGTAAAGCATTATTCAACACATTTTTTGTTAACTTTGTAACAGATATTTTAGGGTCTTTATGGCTTGTAACCTACTGACCACAGTCTAGTGGTCCCATAGGATTCTAGGAACTGAGTCTTTACATTCCAGGAATTTAATCTTTAGCAGATATTTTATCTTTAGCACATACATCTGGTCTCTTGCGACAGCGTCCTCCTGTCCCTCCATCCTACATTTACCAGAAATGAGTCACTTTTAGTTCCTTGCTCCCAGAAGAAACCTGGATTGGGGGTGGGGAGAACCGCCTTTTAAGTCGAATATTTTCAATCTTGGGCCCCCTTATCATTAAAGCCCCTCTACAGTTGCTTCTCTCTTATAGCGTTCTGTGTATTTAATGTTTTGGCTATAATATGACATGAAGAATTTCTGCATTTAAGAAATCAAACAACAGCAAACAGGAACAATAATATTAGAAGCCATGGGAATGAGGGAGTATCAAAGAGTAGACTTGCTTATGGGGCATAGGAAGGAAGCAGTTCAGTAATGCCTAAGAACAGAGTACTACTGAGAGAGAGTTCTTTTGGGCACATCCAAGATCTCCTAGACTTGGATAGCAGCAGGCTTAGGATGAGAAAATATTACAGGCTACTTTTCACCAAATAGAAATGGACCAGGCTGTGAATTGGAAAGGCCGTGCAATGAAATTTAATGCCATCTTGGAGAAATATTTGTGCAAGAAATTATTGAATGGCCCATGTGAATATGAAGGATCTGTTAGCAAAATGTTGAAGGGAAGTGTAGAAATGTGAAGAGAGAAACCAAGTTGGGAAAAGATCACAAAGGAGATGAGAATTTAAGAAGGAATGAACAATGGGATACTTACAAAACCAAGGTTTATGATTACCAATAAGAATATCATAAAAGAATAAATTCCATGGTCTCCCAATTACTTTTCTTTCCCTGATTGCTCTAACGTTCCTATACCTGCACCATCTTAACTCGGAAGGCCCCAGTAAGATTTTTATATGAAAGTAAAGCTGATATTAAATCTCCTTTCTAATAGCTTAGATAGTATGAGTCTTAAAATTCTAGAAATAATAAGAAAAGAGAATATGGATAGTGTTTCATGGAGAAAGTGAGTTTGAAATACTCAAACTGCTGGACTTCACTTTTTTCCTTTTTCAGGACTAGCATTAATGGGTTATGGATCAAGTGAAGTCACAAACATCTTAAGTAAACTGAAATTTACTAAAGCAGATTCACATTATAGACGTGGAATACCTTTCTTTGCGCAGGTAAAGTATCTTTTCACTATAATCATAATCAGGGACATGACATCTTTAGTTTAAAAAAATTGCAAAATCTAGATGTACAATAAAGAGTACTAAGAATATAAAATTATAGCAGATTAAAAATATAAAAAGTAATGATCACCAAGTACAATAAAATAAAGTATGTGTTTATTAATCTATTACCTGACATGTCTCTATGTTACATTTTTAATCTGTGTATGCTGTCTTTATTCTTTTTGATTGTCTCTTTATAGATAATGACGTTATAATATAATCTTCCATAGAAATGATAAAATTGTAAGTGTGTTAGTCGATTTCCCATCACTATAATGACATACTTGAGGTAATTAACTTGTAAACAGAAAAGGTCCGTTTTCAAAGCCCCAGTCCATTACTGAGTGGGTCTCTATGATGTAACACATCATAGTGGGACCACACAACAGAATAAAATCTGGTGCCAAGAAAGCAAAAGAGAAAGAGAAAAGGGATAGAGTTGTGCAGTTGTACAATATCCCCTGAAGACACACCCACAATTACCTGAAGAACAGCCTTCCTGCCAATAGCACCTTTAGGAGGAAGACATTGACATATAGGGGCAGAGAGGAGGGAAATGGAAACACATTCACAAAATTTGATCATACAATGTATATACTTATTCATAATAAAGATACATATAAAAACATATAGGCATTTGGGAGAAATTTTAAGATCCAAGATATAGCTATTATAATTCAATTCTAGATGATGACATTTTAAAAATGTTTTACTTATTGGTAAACAGAGGCAGAAAGAGAGAGAGGAAAAGATAGAGAAAGAAAATGGGCATGCAAACGAAAAGCAGATGTATGCACCTCTTTGTGCATCTGGACATATGGGGGTACTGGGGAATCAAACCCAGCCTATCAGTCTTTGTAAGCAAGTGCCTTTAACTACTGAGCCATTTCTCCAGGCCCTGATGGCATCTTTTTGTTATTACAAGTTTTAAAGATTTTTTTCCAGCTTCAAAGCTAAGAATCAATAATAGCAATATTGGTAAATTTTAGCACTAAAAATAAAAGTTACTGATGTGCTAATTTTCTTTTACATAAGAGATGTTAGGCTTTTATACATTTTTGAATATGCTTTCTAGAAACTAAATTGTTCAGTTGACAGTTTATGGACAATTTCTCATTTTATATTTTTAATTTTGTGTCTGAATCTAAATTTTACAGTGTTTTCATTCCAGTATTTGAAAGCAAATAGGAAAGAAAATTATAAGTAAAAAGATAAAAAAATAAAATGGTTTACCAAGATCATTAAAGGTAGAAAGAAACTTATAAGTAACAGGATATATGCAATAGCTAAAATTAGAGATAGAAAGGAAAATAGCAAAGGTCAGCTAAACAAATTGTATTTGAAGAGGCCATCATGATACCTAAAACTCTGTATGCTGATTAAAAATCAATACTCTTTGGATGGAGAGATTGCTCAGCAGTTAAGGCACTTGCCTACAAAGGTTAATGACCCAGGGTTCAATTACCCAGTGCATACTTATGGTGACTATAGTCCACATAGTATATTTATAGAGTAAAATTCAGGAATCAGATTTGGTTCGTCATACCTATATTCCCAGTCCTTGGGAGGCTGAGGAAGGATGATTATTGCAAGTTTGAGTGTAGCTGGACTATGCAGCCAGTTCCAGGACATTCTGGGTTCAATGAGAAACCTGGTCTTTAAAAGGGGACATAGTAACTTTTCAAATGTCTTTCAGGGTAAGCGATGGCTTCAGGGATACACTCGTTAGCTAGATTTAATCATTCCACATTCCATGCAGTCATCAAAACCTCCCAGGAGGCTGGATGATGGCTCAGTGGGTAAGAGTCCTTGCTGCACAGGCATGAGGACTTGAGAGGGCCTGATTCACCCTGAGTTTGATTTCCCAGTGCCCACATAGCCACACAGCCCTATAGGGAGTAGACAACATGGAATCAGTGGGACTCACTGGTCAGCAAGTCTGACCAAATTCATCAGCTCCTGGTTGAGAGAGAGACTTATCTCAGGGAACCATGTGGTGAGTAAAAAGGGTAGAACTCCTCATATGCACACGAGGATATATACACCCATACATGTATGTGCAAACATGCATATCACATACATACAAAAATCAAAAGTGTCACAGCTTAAAGCTCAAAACACCAAGTCTTGTTTCCAGATGCTATGACCTTTCACAAAGGAGAGGAAGGGAAGAAGAGGGAAAGAAGTGAATACGACATCATCAAGAGATGTCATTGCTCTCCAACATTTGAAACTTGCTAACACTGTCCTGTTTCTAGGTTCTTCTTGTTGATGCAAAGGGTCAGCCAATGTCCAATAAAAAGATAACTGTGGACGCGCATGTATCTGGGTACCATGCCACCTTTACTACCAATGAGCATGGCTTGGCTGACATCTCCATCGACACCTCCACCTTCAAATCTTCCTTCGTGTCATTCATGGTGAGTGGACACAGTCATCTGAGAGGGAAAAGGCAGAGGTCACTGGGCTGCACAGTTGAAGGATTACCAGAAGCATGTGGACTCTGGGGATAAAGGAGCAGAGGATGAAGGATGGAATCTAAATTTAACAATGTGGAGATCTAAATCATGAAAATCAGAAAACCCTATGTCAGAAAACATTTTCCTTGAGATGAACTACATTTATAACATGGATTAGTTTCAGGAAATATTAGATAATATTTCCTTTTTAATGTTTAATATTGTTATAGTCCCTATACTAGTTAGATTACACTTGGTTTCTTTGATGGGATGAAATTTTTGCTTCGTGATGAACATTCAAATGTTCTTATGTAATTTAAAACCATAAAAAATATTTTTAAATAATTAATCTGGGCTGAAGAGAAGGCTCAGTGGTTAAGGGTGCTTGCTTGCAAAGCTTGATGGCCTGAGTTCAGTTAACCAGTACCAATGTAAGGGCAGATGCACAAAGTGGTATAAACATCTGGAGTTCAGCAGAAGTAGGCCCTGCTATGCCCATTCTCTCTGTCTCTTTTTTCTCTCTCCCTCTCTCCCTTCCTCTGTCTTTCCTTCTCTTTATCTCTCTCCCAAATAAATATTTTTAAAAATTAATCTTGCTTGCAAATTAAGAAGTGATTTAGTACAGCAAAGGCTTACATGAGAGTTTCTAGGTATGGTAGGGCACACCTGTAATCTCGTACTTGGGCGGCTGAGGCAGGAGAAGTGTGAGTTTTAAGGCCAGTTTGAGATACAAGAGCTTGAATGATTTTAAGAGAAAACTAGGAGGTGGTTATAGATTTTTCTTAAAAAAAAATCAGAGAGCCAGGTATGGTAACTCATGTCTAGGAGGATTGCTATGAGTTTGAGGCCATCCCCAGGCTACCAAGTGAAACCTTATCTCAAAAAAAGAAAAGAAAGCATTCTTTTTACTTGATTAGAAGATAATACATTGTTGGTAGATAAATAGATGATAAGTGAATGATATATATGATATATAGATACAGATGATAGATTATTGATAGATAAATAGATGAGAGAGATGTGATTGATAGAAGATAAATGATAGATAGGTAGATAAATAGATATATAAGTAGATAAATAGAAAGACAGACAGACAGACAGGTAGATAGATGATAGATAGATAGATAGATAGATAGATAGATAGATAGATAGATAGATGATAGATACATACATACATAGATGATTATAAATGATGATAGATAGATAGATAGATAGATAGATAGATAGATAGATAGATAGATAGATAGATAGATAGATAGATAGATTAGTGACAGAGATGGTAGGTAGATAGACTTGGTATATAGATTGATAGATGATAATAGATATGATAGATAACAATAGACAGTTGATAGGTAGATAGATGATATAGAGATAAAGAAGGAGCTAAGAAATAAAAGAACTAAGGAAGGAAAGAAACAAGAAAAATATAAATATGTTATTTGTTTTCCATCCGGTCACTTATAAACAGAATAATGTCTGTTATAATAGCTGGTGGCTTGGCACATCGGTGTTAGAGATGTTAAATACAAACATGCTGCTTATTTTCCATCAGGTCACTTACAAGAATACTAACAACTGTTACAGTTCCTGGTGGCTTGATGAACAGCATGTACAAGCAAGTCATATGGCTACTAACGTCTTTTCTCCAAGCAAGACTTATGTTCATCTAGAACTTGTTCCTGGTACTTTGTCCTGTGGGCAAACTCAGGAGATACGAGTACACTACATCTTGAATGGAGAAATCATGAGGGATGAAAAAGAGCTCACCTTCTATTTCTTGGTAAGTATTAGAATCCTATGTCTTTCTAATTGTATACACTCCAAAACTGCACTGTTCCTGTCAGAGAAACAGTTTTTGTAAAATGACTATATGAGTTTTTGTTGTTTTCATGCTGGAAGATAAATTGCTTTTGCTAAAAGTATTGATGCTCTAATTCATCATTGGTTATGGTCATTGAAAAATTAGCTGTAAGTAACATTTCTTTAATTCTATGAAGAAGTAACACATTATCAGTGTAAATAATAATAATAATCCTGGAAATAATAGTCCATGGCATTGTTATGCAATTCAAATAGTAAAAATATCATTATTTAATTCAGCTTCTAGTATATAGATAATGAGTAATATGCTTACTTAAAATAGGATCAATAATAAAGAATACTTATATTTCATATCTGCTTTTTAATTTATTGATTTTATGTAGTAGACACTTGAAATATTTATAGAAATATATCAATTTTATATACTAATATTTACTTTAATTAAACAATGTGATAAAACATTGTAATATTATGTCTTTGTTATTCAGAATATACATGCACATATAAGAAAAGATTTTTAATGATCAAAAATAACTTCTGGATTGAAGTAGTAATTTTAACTTTATTCACACGTTGTGAATATATGGAAATAAGGTCCATAAATTTTACAACAGTTATAAGCCAGGTATGGTGGCACATGTCCTTAAATCCCATCACTCAGGAGGCAGAGGGAGGAGGATCACAATGAGTTCAAGGCCACCCTGAGACTATAGAGTGAATTTCAGATAGCCTGGGCTAGAGGGAGACCCTACCTCCAAAATTCAAAAAGAAAAGGTAATAAAAATATGTCCTTCTATCTTCAGCTCAAAGCAAGAGGAAGCATCATCAGATCAGGAACTCACGTGTTGTCCATTGGACAAGGAAACAGTAAGCATTGTCCTATCTTTTTTCTCTCATCTTGACAAACCCTGAACAATGTAGCAAGTTGAAGCTATGTTCACATTACAGGGAATGGTTGGAATCTTGCATCATCCAGTGATGAGGAGCTGATAGAATGAGGTGGCATGCTGGGGTCATGCTAGCTCATTCACATTTTTTCTTCTTCTTATAACATTTCTGAAGTTTCAAATTTTATTCCTTGCACAAAATAGATATATTCATTTATAATAACTTTTGAAGAGCAAAGAATAATTGAAAATGTATAAAAATAACCAAAGAAAATGTTTTCTTCTTCACATATTTATATATCCGTTTCCTATTGTTGCTGTAATAGATTACCAAATTTACTAGCATAAAACTATTTATCTTTTTAAAATTAATATCGTTATTATGAATAAGTATATACATTGTATGAGCAAATCTTGTGAAGGTGTCCCCATTTCCTTCCACTCTGTCTCCTACCCACTGGGGTACTTCCTCCATTCACATACTGGATCTGTCCATAAGTTATGGGCTATGAACTGCACTAGAGGTAGCCAGTTTTTCTTTTTTTTCTTCCCCCTTTGAGCGTTGTAGTTGAGAGGAGCAATGTCTCTGGATATTCTCACCCATCATGGCTCTTACATTCTTTTCTCCCCCTCTTTCACTAAGTTCCCTGATAAATCTGCTTTATTGTTGGGATCTTAAGTATCTCTGGACCTTTGCCCTGGGTTGTGTTGGGTATCGTTGATGTCTGTCTCCATTGACCTTTCATGGGTTATCAGACTTGCTTTGGTGATTGGTCTCCTGTTTATCTCATCATTTTCTCATAAGTTTCATTTGGGCCCTGTGTGAACAAAAGGTCAGGGGTGGTTTGTTTCCTGCCATCATCCAATGTCTTGTTGGTGGAGTTGAGTTGTCCCTGGCTCTCTCAGTGCATTCTGAAAAATACAAACAGAATCTCCACTAGAGAGTGAGATCAATATAGGTTAAATGAAACAAACATTGCTATTTTGGCTAGCTTCTAACTGGCATAGCCTCTCTGTAGTGGGAATTTCCCCTAGGAGCCCAGGTTCATGGTTCCCACAGGATTTTGTCTTGGTTACAGTTCCAGGTAAGGGTTACTTGTCAATAAGCAGATCTCTTAGCCAAACAGTAAGCCATTGATTACCCTCTTAGGTTTAGTGACACCATTGCGCACATGAGCATTTCTTGATTTGCAGGTCTCTTCCATATAGCAGTATGCTAAGCATTCTTGTGACAACTGTCTATTTTGAACATCAGTGATCTCTTCTTTCTCCAAATATCATTGACCAATTTCCCCTGGCAGCTCATGTAACACCTTCTAGTGCTACTCATGCTACCATCTTGGATCTGGTTACCATTATGGATCTACCAGGATCTCTTGGTGCTGTTTGATAACATTCTGTGATTTCTTTAGCAATAGGGTCTTAACTTAGGCCTGGGGCAGGTACTCAAGTGCTTTGACGGAAGTCTATCTCATTTTGGAGATCTTGTAGGTTTCTTTGATCAACAGCTCAGTGTGGGAAGGAACTAAAAACTGGGACAGGGAGATGCAAGCCTGAGCTATTTTTCTGGGGGATAGGCTTCCTCCCATTGAATATTCATGGCACCTATTACCAGGTGGTGCTCACAACTTCCTCAGGAGCTTTCTGTATGAAAGTGAGGGTTTTATAGTATCGATTCATTAATAGTTTAGTTTATTGCATGAGTTCCCCCACCCTCCCATTCCTCCCCACCCCAATTTTTTCCATCACCTTTTAGAGTCTTTAAGTTCACTGAGAGGCATTCTTAATGTTCAGGCTCAACCTGGTTAGGAACCACATATGAAGGAGAATGTTTGACTCTCTGTTCTTGTGTGAGGATGCTAAGAATGACCTACTCCAAGTCCATCCACTTTTCTTTAAATTTCATTATGTCATTTTTCCTTTCAGCTGCATAGAATTCCATAGTGTATATGTACCACAACTTTAATATCCATTTGTCCAGTGATAGACAAATTCCCTATTCCTATCTTGTAGAGAGTTCCCCCAATTTTTCTTCCAGAAAAAATTTCTTTCAGAGTTTCAGGTCTTATGTTGAGGTCTTTGATCCATTTGGAGTTGATTTTTGTGCATGGTGAGAGGAGAGGGTCTAGTTTCATGTTCTTGTAAGTATTTATCCAATTTGTCCAGCACCATTTGTTAAAGATGCTATCTTTATGCCAGTTAACATTGTTGGAATCTTTGTCAAATATGAAGTAACTATAGTTGCTTGAGCTTAGGGCAAGGTATTCAGTTCTGTTCCACTGATCTCTCTATTTATGTGCCAGTACCATGCTGTTTCTGTTACTATGGCTTTGTAGTATATATTTATGTTGGGTATGGTGATACCGTGATGTGCTTCTTTTACTAAGGAGGATTTTGGATAGCCAAGGCCTTTTGTCATTCCAAATAACTTTGGAGATTGTTTTTGCTATGTCTGCAAAGAATGAAGCTGGTATTTTTATTGGTATTGCATTGGATCTCTAAATAGCTTTTGGAAGTATTGCCATTTTCATGATATTAATTCTACCTATCCAGGAGCATGGAGGATCTTTCCATCTTTTCATGTCATCCTCAATTTCCTTCTTGAGCATTATTATGTTTTCATTATCGAAGTCTTTCACATCCTTGGTTATTGTTATTCCAAGGTATTTGATTTTATTTGTGGCTATTGAAAATTGGCCTGTTTAGCTGATTCCTTTTTCTGTATGTATGCATGTCATTTGCATACAGGAAGGCTACTGATTTTTGTGTGTTAATTTTGTGTCCTGCCACTTTACTGAAGGTATTAAGCACCTTCAGTAGTTTGATGGTACTGACCTTTGGGTTTGATATATATAGGTTCATATCATCTGTGAAAAGGGATAGTTTCACTTCTTTTCCAATTCATATCTCTTTTATGTCTTTCTTCTGTCTTATTGCATGGGCTAGAACTTCAAGGACTATGTTGAAGAGCAGTGGTGAGAGTGGGAACCCCTGTATTTTTCCTGAATTTAGTGGGAACTCCTTAAGTCGTTCCCCATTAAGTATTATTTGGGCTTTAGGGGTTTGTTTATGAGATGGCTCAGTAGAGACGGCTGGCTGCTGGGTTCCAGTCCCCACATAAAGCCAGACTCACAAAGTGGTGAATGTGCCTGGAGTTCATTTGTTCACCATCTTGGCTGTCCAAACACCTGGCAATACTTTCTGTTTTACCTAACATCTATTGATAACACATTAGGCATTCTCTAAGATGTCTCCTCTGTCATGCTTCTCACTTTGAGTACTTCTTAGGAGACTTTCAATATCATCCTAACAGTGACTACAGACGTGGTATCCTTTACTCCAGAGCCAGATGCATCACTAATCTTCAGCCCATAACATCTCTTCAATCTCTAAGTCTCCCACTAGCTGGGAGTGCCCCAAATATCAAGCATGAATTTTGAATCTATTCAATCACATATGAAACATTCACTGTAAATTTTCAATTAATCATGTGATTGGATATTATATTCCTTTCTCTGAGCAGACACAGCTGTTCATAGTAACATGGAAAATAAATTGCCCCATAAAGCAAAAGATCTATAAAAGTAGTTTCTGTACTAAAGTTAAAATTCTATGAAATTCAAATGTAAATACTCTAGAGGAATAACCACGTTGTTAAAACTTTATAATAAAATTAACTCTTGCTAATGTCTACCCTTCTCCAGAAATCTCACTTCATATGGTTTTAGCTTCATTATTCAAATTTGGTTTGGCCATGCTGATTTTGTGTGTTTCTACCACAAGCTAACTTCGCATTGTTATAGAAAATTCCAAAATTAATTCAAAGAAATGTAAAACTTCCTAATTAAATGAAGGCCTAGGGACTGAGGACATGGCCAGCAAGTAAGAGCACCTTGCTGTTCAAACATAAAAACCTGAGCTCAATCCCAGAACCCATGTGAAAGTCAGGATGACTATGTGCATTTATAACCCCAGAACTGGGGCAGAGAAGAAAGGAGGATCACTGGAGCTCTGTGATCAAGCAGTCAAACCTAAAAACAGGGGCTGGAGAGATGGCTCAGCGGTTAAGGCACTTGCCTCCAGTGCCTAAAGCCCCAGGTTCAATTCCCCAGGACCCACATGGGCCAGGCCCACAAGGTGGTGGCCCTGGTTCGTTCTCTCTCTCTCTCTCTCTCTCTCTCTCTCTCTCTCTCTCTCTCTCTCTCTCTCTCTCTCTCTCTCTCTCTCTCTCTCTCTCTCTCTCTCTCTCTCTCTCTCTCTCTCTCTCTCTCTCTCTCTCTCTCTCTCTCTCTCTCTCTCTCTCTCTCTCCCTCTCTCTCTCCCTCTCCCTCTCTCTCTCTTTCTCTCTGTATCTGTCTGCTTGAAAATGAAGAAATAAAATATTTTTTTAAAAAGTTAAAAAAATTAATTAAATTTAAAAAAAAAACTAAAAACAGGGAGTTCCAGGTTCAGTGTATTTATCATCTTAGGGAAATAAGGTAACAAAGATATTGCAGTTACCTTTGAGTTGCTGGACAAACACCTGACCAAAAACAGCTTATGGGAGGAAGGGGTTTATTTCAGGCTTAACATGCCTTTGTATACACACATGCCTAACACATGCATACCACATGTACACCAAATACTACAAAATTAAATGAAGACATATACTTTGTTCATGGAGAGAAATTTAATAAGAAAATGCAAATGTTCAGGTTGTCTGTTCTTTTCAAATTGTTCTTTTCTCAAAAGTTTTATTGAGGTGAAATTCACTTGACATAAAATTACTCATTTTAAACATTTTTTGTTACAAAAACCAATTCATGAAAAGCTCAGGTATGTTACAAAAGTACTATATAATCCACATGGAAATCTTTTATTAAAAAAATCAAAGGCTCACAATGTAACTCCTGGGGCCTGTATCTCTGTTCCATTGTTAATGGCCTGAATGGAAAGCCTCTTAGATTATTGCTGGTTCTTTTTCTATTTCCCTTACACATAGAACAAGTGTGCCAGTTTGGATCTTGGAGAGAACTAAGTTGTCTAGAATGTTTCTCCTTCCTTGTGTCTCTTGATGTTCTGAAACCTTTTTAAATTTAGAAATAGAGATAGACACTTAACTGGCAGAAACAAATCCGGGTCATTAGGAAGTACCATTAGCTCAGTATGTGCTTTATTAAGAACCACGACAGGCCCTGCAGCATGAATGTAGGTCTTCCGTGACTTCCACATGCTCCAAACATGTATTGTTAATATAATCCAAGAATCTATTTTATATGTAATTGGGAATTCCTCCCTAATTTGTAATCCTGAGTTGTGTTTGTTTTCCAGTGAAAGGGGTATTTCCTCTGTCCTTTCAAGTGGATGCAGACTTAGCTCCCACTGCACAGCTGCTCATATACACGATTTTACCTAATGAGGAGATTGTTACCGACAGTCAGACACTTGAAATTGAAAACTGTTTTGCCAATAAGGTGAGTTTCATTTATCCTGATCCTTTTATTCCCTTCTTTCTATGTGTGGAAAATAAGGAAAGCTATATCTGATAAAAGACTGCCATGAAGTACTCCTGAAACTTTCCTCCCAACCACCTATAAAGCTAGATAATGATGTCACACACTAAAGGTTTACTGCAGCATCCTAAGAAGGTGACCCCAGCAGAATACTTTTTAAGTTTCTTGCTGTAGTATAAAACTCACATGGATTTGAAAAATCAATTGCACTAGAAACTTTTGATAGTTTTTATTTTGAAATGCTGTGCTACCAAAACGCTGGATTGGAAATGCAATGGCTACCTTGCTCCCTCACACCCCAGCACAGTTCCATTCCACACACCACAGGAAATACTTGTTATTTTGACGTTAAATTTAGCTTCATGATATACAGGGCAAGAAATATTTTTTAGACATTAATAAGTATTGTGATGTAAAAGTAAGTGTCAATGAGATATTTTCTCATTTTTAAACACAAAGCTGCAACTTGAGGCCCATTGAGGCTTAAGTAAGCTTCATCTAGCAGAATTTAGTGATGTTTTTCTGATTTTTATTATACTGGAAGCACCATATTAACATGGACAATCAGTATCTGTCTACCTCAGCTACTTTTTCAAAAATATGACTAGAAGTACAATGTGTGAACATTTCTGCCATGAGAACTATATTTATATTATGCATACATTAAGTATACCAGAGCTAAGAAAAAGACAACATGGGTTCTTGTGTAGATTTTCAACCCCATCTAAAGGATGCCATTAAACTGGACCTTGTGTCCAGGAGCTGATGTCTGCTCTGCTTGGTTCTGATGTTTCATGTCAGTTGAGGTTCCAGATTCATCCTGAAGTGCCTTCTCTGTTAGCCATGGGTAGCTTCTCATTAAGTCTTAGAGGACCATGCAATGCTAAGCCTTCAGCACACCTGTCCTAGCAGTGGGCAATAGATTCTTTCTGGTGAGTCAGTATTCTCTTTATACTCTGGAAAACAAAGCAATACCACAAAGCAAAATTTGCAGAAGAATTAATCCCTTCCCAAAGTCTAAAATCTCTTTTAGTTTAGTTTAGTTTTTTTCAAGGTAGGGTCTCTTTCTAGTCCAACCTGACCTATCACTCACTCTGTAGTACTAAGCTGACCTTGGACTCATGGCAATCCTACTACCTCTGCCTCCTGAGTGCTGGGATGGAAGGCATGTGCCACCATGCCCATCTCAGAGTCTGATCTTAAAAATGACTCTCACTTGGCATGGAAGCACATGATTTTAAGTTCAGCACTCTGGAGGCAGGTGTAGGAGGATCACTGTGAATTCAAGCCAAACTGGAACTACAGAAAGAGTTCCAAGACAGTCTGGACTAGAATGAGACCCTGCTTCAAAAATAAACAAAAATAAAATAATAAAATATATGTCACACAAAAATTACTGTGATGCTCCAAAAAATATGAAAATTTCTGTGTCAACACCATGAAAATTCCTTATAGGAGGAAAAGCCTATGGGAACTCAAATCAGTCACTTCACATCATATATTGTTACCATTGACCAAAAGTGAGGATGAGCACTGAAAAATCACACAAATGAAGAACTGTGCCATAGTCATAGGAAAGGGAAAAGCATGAAGTGCTAGGAAAGCAGATCCTTTAAAGCCACAGACTTTGGTGGCATGATGAATATTTAGTCAAAAGATGGCTGGGATCATGAGGAAGGATCCCAGGTTAAACCAAGACATGGAGCCTCCAACCAAAACTTGATTTTCAATCTTTTTTAGAATTATATTTCATTTAAAATGTCTTTCCTATAAGAAAGATATAATATGCACATTAAAAATGGTAGGTTTGGGACTGTAGAGATGGCTCAGCAGTTAAGGCACATGCCTGCAAGACCTGAAAACCCAGGTTCAATTCCCCAGTATCCACGTAAAGCCAGATGCTCAAAGTGGTGCATGCATCTGGAGTTCATTTGCAGTTGCTGGAGGCCCTGGTGCTCCTGTTCTTTCTCTCTCTCTCTCTCTCTCTCTCTCTCTCTCTCTCTCTCTCTCTCTCTCTCTCTCTCTCTCCTTACAAATAAAAATGTTTTTAATGATAAGCTTAAATTAGTTTTCTAGCAGAGAACCCTGTGAATGCACCTATGCTTACTTGGGGAAAAAAAGGACAAGAAAACAGTCAGTCCACCAGAGCACACGCCTGTAATCTCAGCACTTAGAAGTGCAAGAGGTTCACAAGTTTGAAGCCAACCTGGCCTACAGACTGTGTTCTAGGTCAACCTGGGATACATGGTTTAATTTACCTTAAAAGTTAGTAGAAGGGAGACAGTTTGAGTCCTGTGATGGATCCCTGTTCCTTCACTAAGAGGAGTGGCTGCTGAGTTACAGCAGCTCTCTTCACTAGGCTGCATGGTGCTGCACACAGTTCATGAGATATTCTGTGGCTGAGGCCAGAAGAAGAGCGGCATGTGTGCTTCTTTGGTGAAGGTATGAGGGACCCAGGAGTATAACCTGCCTTCAACTTTGGATGTAGAAGAGTGAATGCCCTTTCTCCCAAGAAAGAGAAACAAAGATACCATATGTAGGATCACCTGACTTTATGGCATTTTACATTACATAGTTCCATCTTTTTAACTTTTTATTGACAACTTCTGTACACATAGACAGTATACCCACCACCCTGCCTTTCCTCCTCCTAAGTCCACCCTCTACAAAATCTCTTCTTCCTTCCAGCTAGACTCTCTTCTATTTTGATGTCATCATTTTTTGCAGGATTTGTGTCAAAGCCATCATGAGGTTGTGAATACCATGATGACTTTGTGACACAGTTCTATTTTTAATAAAAGTATAAACAACTCTTTTCCTTTGACACTGTTGCAGTCAGCTTTCTAGTTGCTGCGCAGAAAGAACCCAAACAAAAGTGGCATGTAGAGGAATGGGTTTATTTAGCTTACGGACTCGAGGGGAGACTCCATTCTGGCATGGAAAACGATGGCATGAGCAGAGGGCTGGACATCACCTCTGCCACAGCACCGCAAACAGCGGCAGGAAGGTGTGCCAAACACTGGCAAGGGGAAGCTGGCTTATAACCCCATAAGCCTGCCCTCAACAACACAGCTTCATCGAGGTTGTAAAACCCAAACTGCCATCAGCTGAGGATCTATCTATCAGAACACATTCAATTGTTTGTGGGGGACACCTGTATCAAACCATGACAGTCCGCCCCTGGCCCCCACAAACTAATAATCATACAAGATATAAACACAATATGTTCAGCTTAACTCTTAAGTCCCCGCAGCTTTCAA